>OZ025702.1:290000-428004 GCA_964019335.1 Diplonema japonicum
CCTAGAAAAAAAAAAAAAAGAAGAAGAAGAAAAAAAAAATGCGGAGAATCGGAGTCCGAGCCATCAAAAGAACGGTTCAAAGCCGGAATGAAACAGACCTCCCTAGTGGAGGCGTGCTTAGCAAAGGGAAGGAAAACACCTCGACGAGGGACATAGTAAGCGAAGAGGATCTGAAGCAGGCGAGGAAAAAGGAAAAAGGGATGTGGTTCCTGAAAGACAACCAACGGGGAGGCATCTCGAACCCCATGGCACCATACGAGCCGAGGAACGGCGGTGACAAAGGTCTCCCCTTCTCGACAAGAGGCGGGAAAGAGTTCGACGTCTCAGAACCGAGCGAGGCTGAAATGAAAGATCTGGTAAAGAAGGGTATCGTGGCAACCCCCGTGAGCCCAGAGCGAAGGGAGAAACAACTACAACTCCTGAACAAAACAAAAACCCGCAAAGCGCTCGCAACACTACTAAGCGATGAAGAGGGCATGGTATCCAACATTTAAAAAAAAAATAGCTATTTATTGCCAACAAATAATGAGTCATTATTTAACTCGAGTTCCCGGATTTTTTGCACGAGGGCCCGCAGGGCCCGAGTGCAAAAAAACGGTAACGAGTGTTAAATAATGGCTCATTTGGTGGCAAGTAAGTCGTTTTATTTCACTTTTCGTCATTTGAGTCACTCACTCTTCACTGCTTTCACTGCTGTTTTTTTTCACGCAGGTCAGCTTTTTGGGATTTTTCTAAGGTAATACAGGGTAGCTATTTCGCCGTGGCATTTAAAGGGGAAGTGAGGCACTTATTCCCACTTTTAAGGGCTGGAATGGCCTCAGATGGCCAAAAATAGTCAAAATACCCCCACCCCAAAAAGATTTTTCAAGGGGTTGGGTGCATTTTTTTCCACGACAAGACCCATTTTTTCACTCTGAAGGGCCATTATTTAACTGCAAAATCTCATTATTTAACTAGTTAAATAATGGCCATTTCGCGTTAAATAATGAGGCCCCTAGTGAGTGAAGAAAATGACGAAGAGTGAAATAAAAAAAAAAAAAAAAAAAAAAAAAAAAAAAAACTCACAAAAGGTAACTGTAAAGCATGACGAAGGTGTGATCCTAGTGGACATCCTCCCTTCCAGAGGCCGCATTACAGGGGGGTTGATTAAACAGTTCAACGACTTGCTTGAACAACTAGGGCACATGCGAGATGTCACAGGGATTGTCTTCAACATAAAAGGGAGTCTAACTGGTGTGCCCGACCAAAATGAGTGCGGGGCGGACGCTGCTACGGCGTTCGAGGCAGTGGCGAACATTCAAAGAGTGGGGGTTAACCTGTGGAACACAAACGTGGTGACCATCTGCTCCTTTGAACATGAGCTTAGCGGGATCGGGTTGGAGATCTTTTTGTTCTGCGATTTTATGTTCGCGGGGCCGACCGCTTCTATTCATGTATGGAAAGAAAAAAAAAAGAAGAAAAAAAAAAAAAAAAAAAAAAAAAAAAACAGTACTCCGCTCCTGTTCATAGCCAAACAGGTGTTGTCGGTGGGCTGACGAACCTTGCCAGGAGGACAAACCCGCGGACTGCGCTTCTTGTCGCCACGTCACCATCTCCCATCCCTGCAGAGACGTGTGTCAGCTTATCACTGCTGGACAGGATCGCGAAGAACCCCAAGGATGCTGCGAAGAAATTCTTGAAATCCCTCCCCGAGGAGAACTGGGACCAAACACGGAAGATGAAGGACATCGCTGTGACCATGGAGCAGCTGGAGATGACCGAGGCGATGATCAAGGAGCAGTTCCACTTCAGGAAGTCCTGGAACAGTGTGAAACACAAGGAACGGGTCGACGATTACCAGAGATCGATGTGAACAAAGGATTCTTCCATTCATTTAGTCTACAGTTTACTCATTACTCCAAAAAACCAGGTGGGAAGGGAGAATGAAAATGTTTCACACAGCCGCCCTTATTACAACCTTCTTCTCTGCTGCCTCAGGGTTAGTGTGTTCTGGGTCAGGGGCCGGCCTTCAACTGCGATACACTAATGGTGTTACGATCAACCCCCAGCATGTGGGGCAGCTACTGACCATCGAAGAGACATTCACAGCACCAAACATCACTTGGACCGCAAACAGCACTGGAGCCCTGTACCACTATGCGATGGTAGACCCGGATGCTCCTTTCCCCGAGGACCCTGTGCTGGCCGACCTTCTTCACCAAGGTACCATTAATGTCAAGGGAAATGACCTGTCCACCGGAGCTGTGCTCGAGCCCTATGTGGGGCCCCTCCCTCCCCCTGGTTCCGCCAAGCACAGGTATTGCCAGTTCCTTTATGCGACCGATGCCCCGATCACTTTTGCCCAACCGGGTTCTCGGTACGGGTTCAACTTCACCAGCTTGCAGAATACCATCGTTTCAGCCGGCGGGAGGCTTGTTGCGTCTACTTTTTTCTACGTGAAGTTTTAAAAAAGTTTAAAACTCCATTCTTTTTTTTTTTTTTTTTCTCTCCCCACTAGCTACCTCTGCGGGTGAATGGTTTTTGTATTTTTTTTTTTTTTTCACCCTATCCTTTTTTTTTCTCCTAGCTTTTTTGGCGAAAAGTCGTTTCTAATGATTTTTGCTTTTCTTCTTCTTTTTTTTTTTTTTTTTTTTTTTTTTTTTGAAAGCGGAAGGTACAAACGTCAGCTCTACGGTGAGTAGCAAGCATCTTAAAAAGGTAAGCACGCCACCACGATGGGCCGTTGCTAAGGGCCCTTGGCCAACTTCGCTTCCCATCATAATGAGGGGGGAAAAAATCTTTTTTTTTTTATTATTCATCCTTTCTTCCCTTCCGACCCCCTAACCCATCTTGTAGGATAGTAATGCGCTGCTTTATGACTGTGGCCGCGGTGCTGTCTGTGCTCGGTGGGGCGAGCGGTCTGATGTGTTCAGGGACTGGGGAGGCTTTAAAGCTGGTGTACCCCAACGGGATTGTGGTTGACCCGAAGAACTCGGGGAGGAATCTGACGATGCCGCAGACACACGACAGGCCAAACATCACATGGAACGTGCCGACAGCAGGTTACTTCCAGTACATTATGGTAGACCCTGATGCACCAACACCCGCTGACCCTAGGATGTCCGACATCCTTCACCAGGGGTCTGTTAACATGAAGAGTGATGACTTCTCCACTGGCACTGTCCTGGAGCCGTACATGGGGCCCTCCCCACCCCCCACCTCCCCGCCTCATAGGTACTGCCAGTTCCTGTACACCACCAACGTCCCCATCACTGTCACCCCGCCCGCCTCACGTCTGAACTTCAACATGACACAGCTCCAGCACACCATTCTTGCTGCCGGTGGTAAGCTTGTGTCGTCCACTTACTTTTACACTCAATACTCTTCTTGAAGCGTTCGTCAATAGCGGAGATGTGCCAGGGACGGGAGATTCGGATGGAGGAATCCGTGTGTTTTTTTTTTTTTTCTTTTTTCTTTTTCTTTTTCTTTTTAATTCTTCTGATAATTTCTTCCCTTGTTTCCCTTCTGGCTGATGATCTTCCATTTCGCTTTTTTTTGGCGTCCTGTCACATACCGCAGGTACCCTTAAATGTCTCTTTTTTTTTTTTTTTTCTTTTTTTTTTTTTTTTTTTTTTTTTTTTTTTTTTTTTTTTTCAGGCAGTTCTTATGCGGAACCCGTTCGAGTTTTTTTTTTCCCCCTCCCCATAAGGTATGCACGCCACCGCGGTGGGCCGTTGCTAAACCACTTTGTTTCCCTGTCATAGTGAATCCCCCACCCCCCTTGTCTCCGTGTTGCCGGCTCTTCTCCTGCTTCACCCACCCCACCGCCTAGCTGCTCGCAATGGGTGTCGACTTGTCAAGCGTGGGACGCATTATGGAGAAACTATGTGAGGCAGAGTACGATGGTGAGGAGGAAGAAAAAGAGGCGGCACAGCCTTACGCGAGCGAAGAGATGGATGCTGTGGAAGATGGCCGGGCAAGGAAGGAAGAGATACCGAACTTGGAGCGGCTGAAGGCACTGTTGATGGTGTCGGCTGACGAGGAGGTTGCGCAGTGGATGGCAGAGCAGTACGGCGACCTATGCCTGCTGATCCTGCTGAATGAGGATCGATCTGCGAGATACAAGGAACTCGCTCTGCTTGTGTTGGGGAACATATCTTTGCGCTGCCTTGTAAGCGAAGAGGCGTTGCCGGACATAATGCACGTGGTGCTCGCACAGACGCATGCTTCTGACTGCTGCGTCGTTGTCGCTGCATGTGCTGTGGTTCAAAACGCTTGTGCCTGCCCCGCTGGGTCCTCTTCATGGACCTCATACCTCACTGCGCACCCCCCACACCTGTACCACCTCTTTTTCACTCTTCTTCCCCACCCACTCACACGTCTCTCTCTTCTCCACCTATTCTATACCTTCCTCTACACCACGCCTGATGCTCTTGCTACTCTTTTATCAATCGCTCCCGCTGCCACATGGTCTGGCTATCTTCACGGTGTCTTCACTACAGCCCACCAGGAGGGCAGTCTTGCCGAGATGCGTGGGGTGGCTGCCGCCGTTGATCTGCTGAAACAGTTTGGCGTGAAGGAGGTTCAGGCCCTTGCAGCAGAGTGCTTCGAAGCGACGGCTGGGATGGAGGAACAGGACTGAAGCCCTGATATATCTTTTTTTGCCCCCATCGTACTTCCCTTAACACCAACCGAACAGACACAACATGGGTGAAGACAGCGATGCCGAAGATGCCGAGGTGGAGGAGGAGGAAGAGATCGAGGACTTCCAAGAGATTGATGTCTCTGGGATGGAGGACGGGAAGCGGTCGATGCTGCTCGGTGGCGTGTCTGTGCAGCGAGACATCAAGGCATCCCTAGAGATATGCAAAGAAGAAGGCATCGACACCCTGATAGTGGGTGAGGGGTCTTACGAGAGCTTAGTCCTGGACACAGAACGCAGTGGGCTGCTGGTGATAGGGAATGGGACAAAGGAGGACATTGTGTTCAATGGGTGCGACGTGAGTTGCACGTGCTACGTGTCAGGAATAACATTCAACGCGCAAGAGGAGTCTGCGCTGAAGGTGGTGTGTACAGGAAAGCTACCGCCGAGACCTGTCTTCACAGACTGCACGTTTTCGGGTGGGAAGAATGTAGTTGCGGTGCATGCATGTGCCGAGCCCACCCTAGTAGGGTGCACCATCACTTCGTCGGTGTTTTCGGGTGTCTACTGCTTCCCGCGAAGCGCACCAGTCTTGATGTCAAGTTATGCGGTCCTTACACCTGCCCCCTTTTACACGGTAAAACCCCCACCGGGGTCTGAAGCAGCTCCCGCAACAACTCTCCCTCCCGCCACTGCAGTCCGCCTTGTCAACGAAGAACCCGCCGAAGAAGACGGCACCAAGTACTGGCGTGTGACGACTGCCTTGGGGGCTTCGGGCTATGTCAAGATGGAAAACATAGACTACACAGAACCAAAGCACTGCACTGTGACAGGGGGGAAGGCAGTCGGATCGGTTGGAGTGGTACGTTTTTTTTTTTCTTTTTTTTTTTTTTCTGTTTCTTTTGCTGTAACACGAAACACTGCAGTTCTGCGACGACTCTAAAGCAGCGTTCAACAACGTAGTGGTCAAGGGCCATGAGACAGGGTACTTCTTGCAGAACAAGTGCGGCAGTTGCTCTATCAAGGTTTGCAACTCCCTTTTCCGTTTCAAGTAAAAAATTTAAAAAAAATCCTCACAGAACGGCTTCGTCGAAGACATTACCGGGACGGGTCTGTACTTAAGCTCGGGGTGCAGGGCAGTTATAAAAAATTGCAGGGTAAGGAAATGCAAGCACTATGGTTTGATCGTGGGGAAAGGCAAGACGGGGGGAGGAGACCAAATTTCGGTTCTGTGTCGGGAGCTGGAGAATTTTTACTATGCACGAGATGGAGAAGGCTACGGAACCCTCCTAGAGTCTTTAAAGGAACAAGATGTCACCGTGGACATGGCCAGCAGGACATGGAGCAACTCTGGCACTTCAGAACAAGGGACTTGGACTCCAGCCGAGTCCCGCCCCATCTTGCGCGACAATGTGTTCAACGCAAACGTGCGGATCGACCCCGGGACAGCACCTTCTTTCTTCGGTATGCCACATAGCATTCTTCTAACACTTTTTTTTAAAAGGCAACGTCATTGTGAAGCCTTTCGAAGCAACTTCCCGCAACAAGTTCTCCCTCAACGGGATTGAACCTGCCGCGGACGAGCCGAAGATGCCTATTTTGAAACGGGAGGAGCCCGCTGAATAGGGTCGACACGAAGAGAGGGGAAAAGGCTGCGCAAAACAGCCCCCTTTTTCTTTCTTTCATTATGGATGAGGTTAAAACCGTAAATATTTGTACTAAGTATTTTTTTTTTTTTTTTTTTTTTTTTTTTTTTTTTTTTCCTCCCGTTTCTTTTTTTTTTCCCCTCAAACACAACAGAACCGCCACCTCCACACCCTTTTACACTTTTTATCAAAAAATGGACGGACTGGAGAGAGAGCCTGAAGACATGTTGCCTGAAATGCAGGCAACTGAAAAGACTTGGGGTGAGGTGCCTATGATCCTGTGCTGTATGTGTGGGATCAGCATCGACACAAACCCCTCGAATATGTGTTTGAACTGTTTGAGGGGAACAGTAGACATCACGGAGAGCATACCGAAGGAGTGCACAGTTACGTGGTGCAGGGCGTGCGAGAGGTATCTGCAGCCGCCGAAGTTCTGGACAAAGTGTGAATTAGAGTCGAAAGAGCTGTTGACACTGTGCTTGAAGAAGATCAAGGGGCTGCATAAAATGCATTTGGTGGATGCCTCGTGGATCTGGACAGAGCCCCACAGCAGAAGGTTGAAGATCAAGCTGACTATTCAAAAAGAAGTCTTCCAAGGAACTGTGATCCAACAGTCCATGGTTGTTGAGTACGTGGTGAACGCCATTCAATGCGAGACATGTGCTAAAATTGCGACTGGTCAGGATCAGTGGGGTTGCGTTATGCAGATTCGTCAGAGGGTGGAACATAAGAGGATGTTGCTGTACATGGAGCAACTTGTTATCAAGCACAGCATGCACACCGAGTGCTTGAAAATCCAAGCTGAACCGGATGGTCTTGATTTCTTCTTCGACTCCAGGTCCCCTGCCTTGAAGCTTCTCCAGTTCTTCAATTCCCTCGCCCCCTGCAGACGTGTAGACGCTGAGCAGCTTATCTCCTCCGATCTCAAGAACAACACCGCGAACTTCCACTACAGTTACCGGCTTGACATCGCGCGCCTTTGCCGTGAGGATCTCATCTGTCTCACCCGCCCCCTCTATTCACAGCTGGGCGGTATCGGGCCCATCTGTCTTGTCGCCAAGATGTTCAGCAGCATCATCATCCTCGACCCCAAGACGCTCAACGTTCAGGAAATCCCCAGCGCCACTTATTGGAAAGCTCCCTTTGCTGTATGCGCACTTCCAATCTAACATACTACCCCTCACAGGCCCTTTCTACAACACGCGTCATGACCGAGTTCTATGTGATGGATGTTGAGATCATCCCTGGTGCCATCAACGGAAAGTATGTTGAAATTTATTTTTGGTAACATTTGTCGTTGTTGGTTTAGCAGGGAGCATGCTGCAGTTCGACTTCTTTCGGACTGCTGAGAGGCCGCAAACTGTCAGGGTGTCCTGGCGAGCTTCTGCATCACAAGCTCGGGGTGCAAGTTCAAGTTGTGTTCGGTTAAAAAGGAAAGAGATCAGTCCAATAAAAATGGGGGGGGAGATAATGATAACTGTTCTTGTTTCTGTGTCCTTGTCGAGGGCCCTGGTCATTGTCATCATTAAAACGGAAAGGAAAAAACACCTCCCGCGGGGCTCGAACCCGCGACCACAAGGTTAAGGGCCTTGCGCTCTACCGACTGAGCTAGGGAGGCTGTTAATTTTATGACGACCCATTTTCTTGTATTGGAAACCCACAATTTGTTGTCTTTATATAAAACAAGAAAATGGGCTGTCATAGAATTAACAGCCTCTTATTAACAGCCCCCCCTTCAACACGGCGACGCTCTTCTCACAGGCAACAAGGCTAGGGCCGATCGTCTCGGACGCTACACGAGACGATCTGCGGAGACGACACTGTCCCTGGTCTCGACACAACAGGACAGACGCAGGAACCCTACGAGGGCGGAACGGGCGACTTCACGATGGACGAACTGCTGAGGCAACTGCTCAGGACGAGAACGAAGAGTGCTGCAGGCGACGATGGAGTCTTCAACGTGATGCTGATGCGTCTGGGTAGGGAATCCCTGAGAATCGTTCTACAGCTGTTCAATCTCTCCTGGGCGAGCGGGCAAGTGGAAACTGGCACTAGTCGTCCCGATCCCGAAGCCGGGCAAAGACCCCACGAAGATTGAGTCCTACCGCCCCATCAGCCTGACGAGCTGCCTCGGCAAGCTCATGGAAAGGATGGTCGAGGCCCGCGTGACGTATCTACTTGACTCCCCGACAACGATGGTAGAGGGACTTCACCCCGCCCAGGCTGGCTTCAGGAAAGGGAGGTCCACCGAGGAGCAGGTTGCCGCCATCGTGCAGCATGTGACGATAAAAAGGAACGCCGAAGTTAAGGAGGCATGCCTCACCATACTCTTTGACTTCTCAAAGGCGTTCGACAGGGTCAACCACGAGGCACTCATTCAGAAGATGTCTCAGAAGCGCTTCCCTACGGCCTACACCAGGTGGGTTTCCTCCTTCCCAACGTCCAGAACAGCGAGGGTAGTCGTGGAGGGTGTCAAGGGGACCCCTTACAAAATCAAGAGTGGCGTGCCTCAAGGTTCTGTACTCGGTCCAGTGCTGTTCACCATCTTCGTGGACGACCTAGCGAGGGAACTTGAGGGTCTGGCTGGGCTCTCCACGATCTACGCGGACGACGTCGCGGTAGTAGTCTCTGCCACAACAAGGACTGAGCTCGAGGCCAGGGCCACGGCGGTAGTGGGTGCAGTCGAAGACTGGTGTACACGATGGGGGATGCAGTTGAGCAGGGAGAAGACGCTGTACGTCCCCACCCCCAAATGCGAACCGTACGACTTCCACGTCTACTTCCCCTCGACCGGGGCGACGCATCCGGGCTTCGAATTCCGGCCGCTGGAGCTCAAGGGCCGACTCATCGCCGGGGGACCTACTCACCTGATCGGGAGGAGGCTCCTGTCCGTTAACCGCACGGCCACGACACGACGCGACGTCTCTGCACTCGTCTCCAAAGGGCTGGTGTATGAATTCTCCACGGCCGTCCCCGTCGCGAGGCGTGATAGGGCCAAGTATCTAGGGGTCATCCTTGACGCTGACTTGTCTTTCGGTGCCCATGCCCGCGACATCATCGAGAGATACGACAAACGAATTCGCATACTGCGGCTCCTCTCCGGCTCGTCCTGGGGCAGTTCCGCAGCATCACTCAGGTCCTTGTACCTGGCCTACGTCCTACCGGTGTTCACCTACTCGATTGGCATCTTCTTCGCACTGATGTCTGCTCAAGACAGGAAGGCACTGTGCATGAGGCACGATGAGGCAGCCCGACGAATCACGGGGTGCGTCAAGAACACCTCCACCTCGGCTGTACTGTGTGAGGCCCGCTTGCGCCCGCTCGACCTGATGGCCGACGCTGCTTCTGCCATTCTACTGCAGAGGGCACTGAGGTGGGTGGGAACCCCGGTGAACAGGGTGGTCAGGGGTGCAGCTACCGCAGGATGGGCCTTGGGAGCGCTGAAGGCGACGAGGAGTTCTGGGCTGAGTGCGGTTGCTTCCCTACCGCTAGGGCCTGATACGAGAGCCCCCCCCCTGGGCGGAAGGCATCCACGTCGATCCCTACGCCACCGACACCAGGAGGACACTCCCCGACGATGTGAGGGCGGCAGCGGCTGCGGAAAAGCTGGACGAGATCCCAAGCGGCGCTCTGGTAGTGTACACGGACGGCTCGGTGATAAGGGGGAGAGGGGGAGCTGGGGTTGCCCTCAGAGTCCCCGACATGGACCTCACCCTTACCACCTCTCACGGGGCCAGCATGGTCTCCACACCCATGTGCGCCGAGGGCACCGCTATCCTGATGGGGTTGAAGGAGGCTGCGGAGGTGTACAAAACGGTCGTGAACCTGAGGGGCCGCCCTCTCTACCTGCTGACCGACTCACAGACGATGCTGCGGAGGCTCGCTGGAGGCCCCGGACAGCAGAGGGAGTCCACGGACAGACGGATCTGGGATGCCGCTTCCTGGCTCAGGGCCAAACGCTCTGGTGATGTGCACTTCTGGTACATCCCCTCCCACTGCGGTGTGACGGGGAACGAGCTCGCCGACGGAGCGGCCAGGGACGGGCTGTCGAAGTCGCCTTGCGGGGTTAGCTACCGCTCCAGCAAGGCGGCCATAAAAGCGTGGCTGAGAGGAAGGTCGCGTGCGAGATACAACAGCGACTCCCCCGGCCACCACCGCCTCGTCACCGGTGGCGAATGTCTCTCTCTCCCACCACTCAGTAGGAGGGATGAGGTCCTGATCATTCGGCTCCGGACCGGACACACGCCTTTGATGAGGGGGTACCTCCAGCTCAAGGGACCCCTGAGGGCTGAGGGGAGTCATCACCTCACCTGCCCCGCCTGCAACGTTCAATCACCGCTCGACGCTGATCACCTGCTGAGGGGCTGTCATTCTCTGGCTCCCACAGCTAAGTCCTTCTACGACACTGGGCTGCCGCTCCGCGCGCTGCTTTCCAAGCACTCCGCCGAGGTCTGCGCCTTCATCGAGGCCTCCGGGCTCTTATCATGGTCTGAGTGTGGGATCTTCCCCCCGGCCGACGCAGCACAAGGGTGATCGTGAGCCCATTATAGACCCCCCCCCCCCCCTACCCCTTTGTCCCCCCCCCCCCCCCCCCACACACACACACACACACACACACACACTCACACGCAAATGGGCCAAGAAACAACCTCCCGGGAGGCAGCCACAGGGAAGGCCGGGAGGGCGCAGGGCGCAGCAAGAGAACGCCCCTGCGTTCAGCCTCGAGGGGACCGCCCCGAATGCAATCAGCCAGGTCGGCTGTCCCAGGAAGGGGGAACGGAGCACCGAAGGGAAGGTTCAGCCCACGTGGTGGCCCTCTCGGTTACTCCAGACAAAAGACTGGACACACCCCACACCCCCCCACCCCAGTTTCCCCCCAGTGGTTGTTATTGCAAAAAAAATTAACAGCCGTGTTGTGTTTTCCACTTTCCTTTCCCTTCCTTTCCCTTCCTTCCCCTTCCTCTCACTGTTTCCCATTTCCCCTTTTTTTTAATTTCACACTCACCAATGATTCGCTCAATAGGAGCAATACCTCCCTGGGGGGCTTTCCGCCGGAGGTTCCAGCCAAAGAAGGACATCCAGCTGGAAGGTAGGCCCCCGTTTTTCTCTCACTTGACTGAGGGAATAATGTAATTCAGCCCTCTTCGGCTGTCCCAAAGCAGAGCACGGGTTGGTGGGGGACCAGGGCTCCTCCTGCTTGCAGAAGCCTGGTCCATTGCCCTCCCTATTTCCCCATGGTTTCCCTTCACCTTTTTTTCCCTTTTCTCAGGTGTTGCTCTCCATGGCGGCCCTGCATTGGTATTTTGAAAAAAAAAATAAAAAGAGATCTCGCTGCCCAACCGGAAGCCGTACAGACTCGTCAACCTGTACCTGCCTCCGACAACGGGTAGAGACGGCGACGACAGACCACCCCCCGAGAAATATTTCCGCCCGGAAGAGCTGCCTCATGACAGTCACACCATCATCGCCGGTGACATGAACGCCCACCACACGATGTGGGACAAAAGGGGCACACCGAATAAGCTGGGAGAAATACTGCACAGCTGGATGCTGCGATGGGGCTACAGCACATGGAACAAGAGCAGCGAAGCCACGATCCTGAACCCGTCAGGAAACCCAACCTCTCCGGACATGGTAATGAGCAGCGCAGAGTTCGACAAATCTTCTTGGAGGACGTTGCCAGCAATGGGCTCAGACCACGTTCCGATGTTCTTCAGTCTGAGAGGGGGAGTCAGCCAACCGACCAGAAGAGTACTCTACTCTTGGGGGAGGGAGGCAAGGAGCGCGTACAGGGAGACGATGGAAGAAAAGTGCAGCAGGCTGCTCAGGGCCAGGGACCCGATAAGGCTAAACGCTGAGTTTCGCACGCTTCTTCTATCGGCAACCGAATCGTGCGTCCCCAGGAAAGGACAGAAGAAAGGGAAGGTTTGGTGGAACGACGAGATTGACGCACTCGCAAGGCGACGAAGCACACTGAAGGCGAAGCTGTTGTCCGAGGATCACGACGGGAACGACGAAGACCTGGCACGTCTAGCGGCGATGGAGGCAGAGCTGGACAGGGCGATAACGAGCGGGAAGCAGGCTGCCTGGGGCGACTACACCAAGAAGTTGTCCAAGGACGGAAACCTGTCGCAAGCCTTCTCGGTCATCCGCAGATTCGACGGTCGCAGCGAGAAGCCACCAGTAGCCCCGCTCCGACGAGGAAACGGTATCGCCACCACCGACAGGGAGAAGGCCAGTGTACTCGTCGAACACTACGCGAGGGCCTGCTCCCCAAGGACGACTGCCAAGTCGGAGGAAGTGATCACCACCATCAAGAAGGACGCGAAGCCCGGGACAGACAACGACTTCCCCCTGGTAACGAAGGACGAGCTGGACTCGGTGCTGCGAAGGCTGAAGAAGGGCAAGGCTCCGGGCCCAGACGGCATCTACAACGAAATGCTGAAGTACCTGGGACCGGTGGCCAGGGAAGTTCTACTCCTCCTCTACAACTCATCCCTCCAGACCGGTGTCGTCCCTGCCGAATGGAGGCGGTCTTCCATCATCCCCCTCATGAAAAAGGGCAAAGACCAATCCGAACCCGCCTCGTACAGGCCGATCGCGCTGACGTCAAACATCGTGAAGACGTTGGAGCGAATAGTCAAGGACAGGATGTGCTTCCTGCAGGACACAGGACGGGTAAGGCAATTGCACACATCGCAGGCGGGTTTCCGGAAAGGGAGGTCCACGGAGGAAAACGTGCTGTACGCCGCCTCAAAGCTCAAAAGTGTCAGGCTGAGCCAAGGTCTGGGGGGTCTCCTGCTGTTCGACTTCAAAGGAGCCTTCGACACAGTCTGGCACAAGGGAGTGATCGCAAAGCTGATAGGCGACGGTTACCCTCCCAAGCTCGTGAAATGGATCACCTCTTTCCTCGACCAACGTAAAGCCTCCGTCTGTGTGAACGGGGAACACGGCTGCGTGAAGACAATGACAGGGGGCGTACCCCAAGGCACCATCCTGGCCCCGCAGCTCTTTTCCATCTACGTCAACGACCTGGCCAGGTTGTACAGGAAGGCTGGAATCGACGCGGTAGTGTACGCAGACGACATAGCGATAGTGCTGGAGGCGGGGAGTCCTGCCGAGCTGAACAAGAAGGTGCAACGCGCGGTGAGCCTCACGGAGCGATGGTGCGAGACGTTCTCGATGAAACTGTCCCAGGAAAAGACAGAGTTCATGCCGGTGGAGGGACAGTTCTGGAACTCGCACGACAGTCTCGCAAACCTCATCAACGCCCGCTTCCCCTCGAGTGGGGCGAAAGTCAAGGTGGTACGCGAGGCTAAATATCTTGGAGTCACCTTCGACGAAAGCATGAACTTCCACGAGCATGTGCAGAAGGTGAAGGGAAAGATCAACAGCCGTCTTCGCCTGCTGCGCAAACTCGCCGGAACAAGGTGGGGCTGCCGCAAGCACACCCTAAGGACGCTGTACCTGACGTACGTCCAACCGGTTCTGCGCTACTGTCTCGGTGCTTACGGCAACTTCGTGGGACATGCTGCTCTGGCCGAGTTCGACTCGCTACAATACACAGCAGCGAGGTTGATAACGGGATGCTTCGACAAGACTTCCGCGACGGTGACCAGGTCAGAGGCGGGCATCTGGGAGATTGAATCCTTGCTGGAACACGACACCCTGGTGCTCTACGAGAAGGCACAGCGTCAACCGGGGACAACAGCGGAGAAGGCAACAAAGATATCCGGGGGTCAGATGTGGTACGGGAAAAGCTGGCGAAACACCGCGCTCGACTTGGCGAAGAGTCACGGGATGCCGGAACGCGAAGACCTACCACACCACTCAGTCACTCAGAGCGCAGACCTGCAGCTCCCTCCATGGGTCCAACCCAAAGTCCTGTTCCACCCCGACCTCGTCCGCAAGGTACACAAGAAGGACGAAAAAAGTCTCAAACTCCGAGCGGCCTTCGAATCGATCAGGAGGCACGGCATCCCAGATGTGATCGTCTACACCGACGGGTCAGTCACCGGACACAGGAACGGCGGTTCGGCAGCTGTGATAAGGATCGGGTCTGACACACCGAAGCAGGCACGCAAGAGCGGAGGAGCAGTGACTTCGGCCTACCGATGCGAACTGAAAGCGCTGAACCTGGGGCTGCAATTGACACTGTACCATACCCGGAGACAAGGTGTGACGACCGGAGTAGTGCTGCTGTGCTCGGACTCCCAGTCGGTGATCAGAAGACTGATGCAGGGCCACAGAGAGATGAGGCAGAAGGAGGAACTGCTGGCTTGGAAATGGCTGGACGCGCTTGACCGCCAAGGCCTCTCCACCATCATCCAGTACGTTCCCGGACACTGCGGCCTACCAGGTAACGAGCAAGCCGACCGACACGCCAAACGCGCCGCAAAGGAGTCGACACCGGACGGACCGACGGACCTGATGACCACAAAGAGCCTCATCAAGAGGTCGGTGAACCGCGACTGGGCAGCCTCGTGGGAGAAGACGGGTCGGGACAAGAAGTACCGAGAGGAGATCGGCGCGAGGTACCTCCCCTTGAAGGAACTGTCCTGCAGACACGATGAGGTACAGATAACGAGACTGCGAACGGGCAGGAGCCACCTGACTTGCGGTTTCCTGTCGAAACCCGTCCAGAATGACATACGTTGCCTCTCGTGCCATTCGATCCAGGACAGACACCATCTGCTGATCGGGTGCCCAGCTGGAGACAAGGTCCGCGAAGAGATCTTCGGGGATGACATCCCCACGACCACGAAGGAGATGCTCACAATGAGGGTGAGTGAAACCGCCTCCTACCTGAAGAGGATGGACCTCATCTGAGACTCTCACGACCGCCGAGCCGCTGACCGCAATCGCAGGACGTAGAAAAAAAAAAAAAAAAAAAAAAAAAAAAAAAAAAAAAAAGGAACAGAAAAAAGTGAACCAAAAAGTACTAGTGAACCCTCTCCCCCTCCCCCTGTGTTTCCCATTATTACCCTGTCGTGCACCCCAACTTCTGTCTTCACCTTTCCCCGCCCCTTCACACATCCCCCCGTATCATTTCCCTTTGTTTTGAATTTTCTAAGGCTCCGCCGCCCAACAGAGCTGGCTGAAGGGGATGCCTCCGTGCCAGTGTGCCGCTCGTGAGGGCGAGCACGGACGAGGTACCCCACTCCTCAAAAACCCGGAGGTTCGCCCGAAGGGTGCTGGCTTGGGAAGCGGGCTGGAGAGCTGCCGGGGTCACGGAGGTGGGCGAAGTCGCGAACACTGGAGCCCACGAACCGGCCCCACCTCCGTCCTCGGTACGTATGGATAGTTTAGCGGAAGTTTCAAGGTTATCACATTCCTTTCCCCCTTTCGTTAGATACAGGGAGACCCTTGGTCCACCTGTTCTGTCCCCCCAGCCTTTGCTTCGCACGTCAGTGGTTCATTTATTATTATTATTATTATTAAAAAAGAATTTTAGGGGTCCGATTACACACACACATGAACATGTAGACGAACGCGGTGTGTGTGGTGGCTGCCCACCTCCACGGTGGTGGTCCCTGGGCAACGCGCAGGTGGTGAAGGTTGCGCGGCTGAGAGGCAGCTCGAGAGGAGGAGCAGGGGAACGGTGTTGCGTTGGGCGGCCGAGGGCCGGAGCCGGAGCGCCGTGTTGGATGGCATCCCCTGGGGAAGCCTCCTGCACGCCAGAACGAGGACCGGATCCGGAGACGCCGTTTGATGGTTTTCCTGGGGAAGCTGACCTGAACGCCCGAGCGAAGTGGCCTGAGCGTGGGGAGCACTGTTTGCCGACAGAAAACAAGATTAATGCAAAATGTCCAGAGTGCGCAACAGTGTTTTCCACGTGAGGGGTTCGATTTCAAAGTGGGTCCTCCAGCCACCAGAGTTGTAGGCTGGGTTCCCGCGGAGAGAGAAGCGGAGCGGAGGCGTCAAGTACGGTGGACCACCTCAAGGGATGTAAGTCCATTGTGTGACACAGTCTCTCGGTGAAGGTCCGACTTCTGGTGGGTAGGCAGGCAGAACCGCATAGGGGTGTAAGGAACACCATTGTGTGACCTGTCGCACACGGGGAAAGCCCAAGGCCGGTGGGTTATCTGCCAACGTGTCCCCCTCCTCTACTTCGCCTCTCACAACCTCTTCCTCCCCGCTGACGATTGACTCCACAGCACTCGCCGGCCTACCTGGTGCGCCCGCGTCATTACGCGATAGGGAGTCTCGTTGGAAAAACATCTTTCGCAGCTGAGAAGGGGGGTTTTTTTTTTTTTTAGAAATAGTAACCAGTAATTCTTTTTTCCCCCTCCCCCATTGGTTTCCCTTTCTTTTTATTTTCCCTACCAGGCTCCTTTTCTAGTTATGCATTCCTCCCTTCTTTGTGGAAGTTGAGTTCTGAACTTGACTTTTCCTTTTACATTTCCTTTTCAAATTTATATTTTAGGCTCCCACAGCCCAACAAAACCAGCAGATGGTGGGGTCCCTGTGGCTGGATAAATCAAAATTAGGGATCTCATCGCCGTCCTTTAATATTTGGGGTTGTCTTTATTTGGTGACAGCCGAAGCCTTCGAGGCCCAAGAGCTGCGTGGCGGGGGAATGGGGAAAAAATAAGAAAGGTGGATGTCGGGGGCCCCAGGAAAATATACAAGAGGTCGAGCAAACGAGCAAGAGGTCCCCCCCGATATGGCTCAGTAAGAGAGACTGTTTTTAACCTTCCCTTCCCAATTTTTATGGTTTCAACTTTCTCCGCCCCCCATCCCCCCCCGCCTGGTAGTGGAATAATTATTATTATTATTAAAAAAGAATTAAAGCCTCCCTAGCTCAGTCGGTAGAGCGCAAGGCCCTTAACCTTGTGGTCGCGGGTTCGAGCCCCGCGGGAGGTGTTTTTTCCCATTTCTCCAGCTTTCGTATTTTCTCATTTTTTATTATTGTTGGATTTTCTTCACTGATGAGAAAAGTGGACACCGCCGCATACCAGGCGACTCAGCCTCTGGAGGATCTGACCAGGTACGAGAAGCTCCTACCAAGGAGGACTTGGTCTGACAAACAGAGAGAGGCATCGAAAGCCTACAAACTCCCAGAGAGGACGGGCACACCTCACTCGGGCGCCGTCTTCATGAGGAGACTCGCGGTTGCACCCTGGCAAAGATTCGAGGGGCAACTCGTGCTCTCCCCCTTCCTAGACACGCAGGTGAAAAGGACGGACCCAAAAGAGGTCAGGAAAGAGGCAACAACGAACACCCTGAACAGGTTATGCGAGAAACACGGCCGGGCATTCTGCATGGTGTTCACAGACGGGTCCGTAAAGGATGGGAAAAACGGAGGCTCGGCCGCCATCCTGCTGCACAACGGGTCCGATGCTGCCTACGGGATCAGCGGTGGACTGTATTCGACATCCTACAAATGCGAACTCAGGGCCCTGAGGCTAGGGATCCGACTGGCGACAAGACTCTCAGAGAGGAAGCTTGCAAGCCAAGGGATGGTTCTGATATGCACAGATTCGCAGTCGGTGATACGGAAGATGTGCCAGGGACACATGTCGGCAGCCTCCAAAGATGACTTAGAACTCTGGCAGGAGGTCGCGAGCTTGACAGGCAGAGGCCACAAGCTAATCGTTCAATACGTCCCGAGTCACTGCGGGTACAAGTGGAACGAGAAGGCGGACCAGAAGGCAAAAGAGGCGAGCGAAAGACTGGCCCACACCCGTGAGACAGACATTGAGGTGGTTAAAACTCTGGTGAGGAAGCATGTCATCAGAAGCCACCCCCGCCTATGGAAGGATACTGGCGTCACAAAGACGTACAGGGGGCTGTTTGCCGGAAGTTTCGAGAAGTTCGAGGAGCTGGACAGAAAGAAAGAAGTGGCGATCATGAGGCTGAGGGTGGGGAAGAGCCCACTCACTTGCGGATACCTACTCATACCCCCAGTCGAGGAGGTCCCGTGCCATCTATGTTCGCAACCCCAGACTCTAAGCCACCTCCTACGGGAATGCCAAGACGAAAAGAGGATCGACCAAAGGAGTCAGATCTTCGGTAGCTCCCTTCCTTCCCTCAAAGTCCTCCTGCCCACCGACGCCTGTAAGACCGCCCAGCTCTTGGAGCGGCAGGGAACATTGTGAAAAAACTTATAAATTATAATATATTATACTCTCCAAACATTGAGGTCTGAAGTTGTTAAACGACTTCAGACAGCAATTGTTTCTAACTCAATCTCTCGACTCTGGCTTCACTCCTATCCTTTCTTTTCACCTCCCTCCCCAGTGTCTTCCCTTATTTTCCATTACCAGGCCCCTGTCCCCCGCCCCCAGTGTTATTCAAATTTTCCACTCACCTTTCATATAGAAAGAAAAAAGAAAAAAAAAAAAAGAAAAAAAAAGGACAGATGATTCAAGCTTCGGTGTACACAAACGAGCTTGATTTGAATTCCTTTATTTTGAGAAAAAAAAAGAAAAAAAAAAAAAAAAAAAAACTGAAGAACGAAACTTAATTGAATTGAATTTATTGGCTCCCGAAAGCCCAACAAGTCCAGCAGACGGTGGAGTTTCACAGTCAGCTGGTTAATTTTTCACAATTGAAACTCCTCCAAAGTTCTTAAAATCTGGGAGGTCGTCTCTTGTTACTAGAGGCGGCTAATGCCTCGAGACCCAGGTGCTGCCTGGTGGGTGGGATCGGTTTTATTTTATTATGAAAAGAGCGTGGTGAGGGGGTCCAAGTAATTTACTACAGGGAGCAGCGGACCAGGACCCCTCGACCAATGGCTCAGTAACAGAGACTGCTTTTCACGAATCACTTTCAAACACCTCTCTTGGTTTGAAGTGATGTCCCTTTCCCTTTCCCTTGAATGGTTTTCTCTACTCCCCTTCGATCCTCCCGCCTGGTAGTGGAATATTTATTATTATTGATTTTCTTGTCGCCGGGATGAAATCAACTGGTGTTGGTTGCAGGCTTCAAACCTGTAGGTGGGGTGACCCACAGCGGTTCAATTCCGCCTTCTCGGTGCCTTATTTTCTCAATTACTAAAAAATCACAGGTATCAGTTGGCTGATATTACCGTGTGCAGGGAGAGCGAAATCGGCGAGGGCAAGGAATACATCGTCCGCAGCCACTTGGGGAATGCGGTATGGCTCTTTCTATTACAATTTAAGCGCAATCTTACAGTTGTACGCGGGGGACTCTGTGATGGGATACGATATGGGAACGATTAACTTCAACAGTGAAGACATCGGAAAATACCCTGACGAGGTTATTCCTCAAATTGTGTTGGTTAGGAAGTTCTATCCTAACCAGGCACTGAGGAGGAGGAAGAGGAAGTGGGCTCTGAAGTCCCTCCCGAAGACGAAAAATACCAACATGACCAAGGCGCAAGAGGCAAAGGAAGAGGCGGACATGGACGAGTTCCTCGACGAATTGGAGAGAGACGAGGAATACAGGAAGAACGTGACCATCTTTAAGAACCCTGATGCGGTAACAATGACCACTATGGCCGACCCTGACGAGGCACGAGTGGGTCTGGAGGAAATGCTTGACGGCTTTGAACTTGAACAAGAGTTTAAGCAGCAGCTAAAGGACCTCGACAGTGATGACGAGTAGAAGGGTTCTGTCTGTTTTTTAATCCCCCTCATCACAGATAGCAGCCCTTACCTAACCCCCCCGGGCGATCAGGGGAAGAAACAAAATAAACATCATTTGAAGAAAGCTGATGCCTCCCAGCCCCACTCGCAACTTCTTTTTCATTTTTACTTGCCCAAATGCGCCCTTTCCCACCTTTATTCACTTTATCATTCCATTTTCTTTGTTTTGGCAGTTTACGTGATATGTGAGCTTGAAATCAGTCATTTCCCCCCCTTTTTTCTTTTTTTTCTCTTTTCTTTTCGTTGGTGGAGTTTCCCCCCATCATAGTTTTCTCTATTTCTTTTTTGCTGTTGGTTTTTCTAAAACGAAGAAGAATCCAGAAAAAGGGGGGGGGGGGAGCAATGACACGGTAATATTATGCTGGTGGTGAGAGCGACTATTTGTGTTGCACTGGCTGTTGTATTGGTGTTCAACACGATAGCACGTGATGCGATTGAAGGCGGGACCGAGGTTTTTCACCATGAGATCAGGTACGACACCAAAACCCCCTCGAGGCCCCCAACGAAAAAAACGAGCAAAGTCATTAGTACAACGTATCAGCCTTTTAAGAAAAGCAAACGGCCGTATCATTCAAAAAAAGAGCCTAAGGTGCTTAGAATGGTTAAAATGAGCGGTTCAACCCAGCCTATGCTTCCTAACTGTTCCCACCTTGCGAAGCCAAATGTGAGATTACTGCAACATCTTCACGTCCACTCGGAATGCATAAACACAACATTCATCCCGTCAAAGAAGCTTCTTAAGGGGAAGTTCTCTATCCTCGTCACCACGTACAAGGGCGAAGCAACTCTGCACCACACAATTCAGTCTTGGCGGGCTTCGGGCCTGTTCGCGCATGCTCGTTTCCACGAGGTTGTTTTCCACGTCAATAAATGTAATTGTAACGATCTTGGAGTCCTCGAGGCCGTGATGAAAGACACGCCTTACAAGGCCCTGTGCAGCGTCCACAACAAAGTCCACCCTTTGGCTCTCATCAGTGGGATCAGTCATCTCCAAACAGAGTTCGTCCTAATCACAGAAAACGACCGTCCCATCCTCCCTCGCCCGCACGAAAATACTACCCAAACCCTAAATCGAACCCAAGCGTATATAGATGTTGCGCTGAACACTGTGCAAACAGATTCGACGCCATACGTATTCCTGGAAAGGGGTTTGCTAGATGAAGACGACGCTTTGTACGAAGAAGTTCAAAAAACGAATAGGGACTTCGACAAAGCAGTCGGGTTGCAATGCGCGTCCGAGTGCTATAAGTGGGTCAAAGCCAATGCAGACTACCGCAGGGCAATGGTGGAGAACTGCAATGCCGACGACCAACCCATTTCGTTCATGGTGGCAGGGAAGGTTCACACAAAGAAAAAACGCAAGTGGAGGAGCTGTTCCTGGACCGTGTGCAGGGAATGGAAAGCATGGGACGCAGGAACCGGAGACGGACCATCAACATGCCTAGGGCCGTGGTTGCGTCGGCTGAAGATGTCTAAAAGCATGCAACGTCGCTTGGTCATACCAAAAATACAAAGCAGTCCCTTATTGTGCTTCAGACAGAAGGGATGGAGCAACGGCCCAGCCATGATAGACTTGAATTGGTACGTTTTAAACATCGCCAGCACGATCTGCCGAGAGCCGCTTGACTCGGGTCTTTGGTTCAAACCCAGTAAACAACACTTTGGCTACTACGGGAGAAGGATGGAGGTTTGTTTCTTTTCTTTCTTTTCTTCAAACACCTTTTACAGAACTTCCTCTCTCAAATCTTCGAAGAGCAAGACGGCTATCCCTCATGCCGAGGCGTAGGCCTCATGGACCACGTTGAAATAGAGAGCTACGACACGCACCCTGTGCACCCTGTTTCGGCGTTTTAATGGAAATAAGAAAATGGTTTAGATTTAAGTCCCCCCTCCCCCCCATCTTAACAAAAGTCTGTTTTATTTTTTTTAATGCCGATTCCGCTCCTTTTTCTTTTATGGCCCACTTCTCGGTGGTCAGTAAAAAATTCTCAAACCAGAAGCGAAAGCCAGAATGAGCAATGCCCCTGTGTTGTCTATTCCAGCATTGAAAAGAGGGTCGATAGGGCACGAGTGGGGTTTGAAGGCGGCCAGGAATGATGTAGGAGCGAGAGTAAGAAGGGTCGAGGCACCAGTAGAGATGTTTCCTAGTAGTCCGGGGATGTGTGCGTTGGAGGGGCCGGAGCTGACGGTACCGAAGCTGCCTGGGGCATTGGCTGGTATCGCTGTGGTGAAACCGAAGAAGAGAACGATTTTGGTGACGAGGCACCGCAGAGACAAGGCGAGGGCGGTGCGTCTGGACATGGAGAGGGAAGTGGAGTGGGAGCGCATGCAGGTCGAGGGGTACGTAGCTGCCACAGACGCAGCTGATTACACAGCAAAGAGGGACGCCTACATGGCTTCTGTTGTGGCTCATGCCAAGAAACTTTTCCAGTTCTATCCTAACTCCAAACTGGTCAGAGACATTAAGAAGCATGTCAAGGGTGGCAGCATCGCCGTGTTGCCCGATGACATGATCGGCTCCCCTCGCGCTGGCCCCGGGGCTTTGTTGGAATGGACTCCTCCTCCTCTCCCCCCGTGCCTCCTTGCACTGGTCTCGGTTCAGTTCCGTGTTAAGGTGTCTTCCTCCTCTCACCTCGCCCATTCCTGCCCTCTTTGCTCTGCATCGCCGTCACCTCTGTCTCTCTCATCTGAGTATTCTAATCTCTCGGATTCCAGCAGCGAAGCTGGGCTCACAGCATCTCTCCAGACTTCCACAAACAGCACACCTTCATCCACCTAACTTTGTTGGGTGTGGGCTAATGTACGCGAAGTGGAATACAAACAAAAACCTACGGAATTTACAAATCCCCCCCCCCCCCCCCCCCCCCCTTGGTGGGTCGTTGCTAACACTTCTCCCCATCGTAATGATCCCCTTCCCCTTTTTCTCTTGCTGTTGTACTTTGTTCCCCCCCTGCTTTTTTTTTTGTCCCTTAATTTCCCTTTTATTTGTAGCGGGTTTTTTCCCTCTCCCCTCTTTTTTTTTTACCTTAGAAAGATCTCTTTTTTTTTTCTCCTTCTCCTTTCCCCCCCCTTTTTTTCCCTTCTGCTTTATTTAGGCGGGTAAGCCCTGCAATTGTGCCCCCCCCCCCCTTTATTTATTCTTTTAAGGAAACAGTCTTATCCTTGGTCACCTCCCTCTTTGTTTCTTTTCTTTTCTTTCTCTCTTCGGTTTTGTCTTCATTTTCTTTTTTTCTTTTTGCTGTTGTGCCAGAGACTAATGAAGGGATGGGGGTGAAAAAAGAAAAAAACATAGTTCACCTGGGCTGAAAGAAAGAAACAAAAGGAAGAAAAGAGAGAGAATGAGGGAATATGGGGAGGAGAAACCAAGAAAAAAAAATGAAAATAACTGCAGCCACCGGACATGAGCCTCTGCTTTCTTTCTCTTTTCTTTTTTTCCCTCCTCCCCTTCCCCCTTTCCCCCGGTTTGAAAACCTGTAACTTTCTCCTGCTCCAGTCTTAGCTGGCCTTTGTTACTTTAAGTAAAAGTAACACCAATCAGAAAAAGAAAAGGGGGAAAAAAAAAAAAAAAAGAAAGAAAAGGCAAGAGACAACTTTTTCTTTTTTCCAGTGCAAATGTGTACTACCGGGGAAATGGAAGCACTGAATAGAGAATCTTGGGTTTTAGATTTTTTTTTCTTTCTTTTTTTGAAGGGAATAGAAAGGTCAACCTTCCATTTTTTTTTTTTTTTTTTTTTTTTTTTTTTTTTTTTTTTTTTGAGTAGAAATGATTCAAGCTTTGCAACTGTAACAGGCCTCAAACAATTAAAAAAAGAAAAAAAAAGAAAGGCATAGCTTGACAGAATCATTTTGTTCTAAAAGGGGAAATTCGAAAGCGGGTAACAGTCCGTGTCTCAAGCTAGACAAGGTGTGTTCACTACTTACTTTCTTCTCCTTCTTCTCTCTTTTATTTTCTTTCTTGTTTCCTTTCTCATTTCCTGCAGTGTCAAACCGAATAGAAAGAATAGAGCAATAAGAGCAATCCTGAAAGCATATATGGAAGGCTCGTAACAAGAGAAAGAAACAAGAAATAGAGGGGGGGATTTTTTTAGCATAGTTTTTTCTTCTTTGTTTCTTCTTTTCCTCGAACTCAGAGCCTATGAAGATACAAGGGAACTAAGGGGAAAAAAAAAAAAAATGCTCCGTCTCTCTCCCAGATTTCCTTTCCTCTCTCCCGTGCTGCTTGTGACAAGTCTAACTTCAGCCTACGAGCTACAGGGGAAGGAAGATGAACAAAAGAAAAAAGAAAAAGAAAAAGAAAAGAAAAAAACCGATTTCTCTTCTTGCTATTGAGCCCTGGGAACGGAGCCAGCGAGGTTGGAAAAAAAAGAAGAAAAAAAAAAAAGAAGAGGGGAAATGGCCCGAGTATTTGGAGCCTTTCAAATGGAGGAAGAAGAAAAAAAAAGAAATTCAATTTTTTCTTCCCCCCCCCCTCCTTCCTTTTTACAAAGCTGTTGAAAACTTCTACTAAATCAACATCCTCTTTCGCCACCTCTTTTAAAAAAAGGTGGGGTAAGGCACTATTTTCTTTTATAGCTCCTTTTTTTTTTCTTCTTTTTTTTCTTCTTCCCTATGCCACAGCGGCTTTTTAGCCGATGTTGTAATGCTGCATTTTTTTTTTTTCGATGAAAGAGGGGTAAAAAAAAAAAAAAAAAAAAAAAAAAAAAAAAAAAAAAAAAGCATTGTAGACTTTCACACAACAGCGGAGAAAGGCCACTACTGCTTTTTATTTTTAGAAAGAAGAGGGACCTGCCTCTAGTCTTCCCTACTAGCTTCGAGGTACCAACCTTGGGGGCAGCTTCTTTTTTTTTCTTCTTTTTTTTGTTTTTTTATTCCTGCTTGTTAAAAAGAGAAAAAAAAAAGAATAAAATCAAAAAAAAGAAGTTGATAGCTTCAAAGAAGAAGAAGAATGAGGAGGAAAAAAAAAAGAAGAAAAGCAACAAAAAAAAAAGACGAAACCACGAAGCGAAAGAAAAAGATTGTGTTTTATTTTATAGCTTTTTTTTCCCTCTTTTTTTTCTTATCTTTGTTCGCTCTTTTAATAAGAGAGCTTTTATGACCCCTGTTTTTGCCCCCCCCCCCCCCCAATCATAGTGATAGAGAAGGTTTCTCCTTTGAAAAAAAAAAAAAAAAAAAAAAAAAAAAAAAAAAAAAAAAAAAAAAAAAAAAAAAAAAAAAAAAAACAGACCTCCGCACAAGCAGTTTTTTTTCTCTTTTTTTTTTCTTTTTTGTTCTATTTCCATGCAACCGCTGTCCCTGTTTCTGTTGCTTCTTCAGACCGACACAAATAACCCTTTTTTTTTTTTTTTTTTTTTCTTTCCCCTTCCCGAGATCGATCCTTTTATATTCTTGGAAATACCCGCTACGCCCCCTCCCTCCCCCCCCTTTTTTTTATTTTGAGGAGAAAAAAAAAGTGTTTTTTTTTTTTTTTTTTTTTTTTTTTTTTTTTCTTTCCTTTTGAGGTTTTGCAGTGCATCTTGAAAAAGGAGAGGGGGGAAAAAAAAAGAAAAAGAGTAAGCTCCAGTCCGAAACCGAAGAACTTATTTTATCTTTTCCTTTTTCCCTCTTTCTTTCCTTCTTCAGGCTGCAGCAAATATACACCTCATTCGTTTTTTTTTTTTTTTTTTTTTTTTTTTTTTTTATATTTCTCTTGTCACACAACATCATCTTTTTTGTCTTTCTTTTTTATTTTTCCTCCTCATATCTTCCCTTTGTTTCATAGTATGAATACAGAATCTGCTGTGTGGTTTCTTCTTTTTGTTTTCCTTTTTTTTGTTTTTTTGTTTTTTTTTTGGTTTTTTTTTGTTTTCCTTCGACCTTGAAAGAAAGGAGGTTGATAAGTGTGAAGGGCAAGTGGTGAGTGACATTAAGTGATTGAAGTCCCCCCCCCTTTTTTTTCTTCTTCTTTCTCACACGAGACATTCTGCCTTTTTTTTTTTGTTCTCGAAAAAAAAAAAAAAAAAAAAAAGAAGAGGTGTACATATTTTCATTTTCTTCTTTTTTTTTTTCCCTCTATTTTTTTTCCCTTTATTCTAAGAAGAAAAAATAAAAAATAAAAAAAAAAAGCTCCCCTCTCCCCTGTATTCCCCCTACCTACCTGCCCCCCATTTCCTCTTCATCCTCGGGGAAGCTGCAGCTGAGCTCCGGACGTCTACAGTGACAGCTTTTAAAAAAGAAAAGAGGGGGAGAGGAAAAAAAAAAAAAAAAAAAGATAAAAGAAAATATTTCTGATCCCATCCAAACAGACAATTTGGAAGGGCCGAGTCAAAATCACTTTTCTTATTCCTTTTTTTTTTTTTTTTTTTTTTTTTTTTTTTTTTTTTATTATTTTTTTTCTCTCCCCCTGTGCGTACGAGAGAGACATAGCTATAAATTAGTTTCTTCCCGACCCCCTTTCCCTCCCCCCCCCCCTTTTATAAATTTAATTTTTTTCTTAACCCCTTCCTGTGGCCTGAGTATTTATTTTTTTTTTCTTTCAAATTCAATATAGGGTAAGTGAATACCGACATTTTTTTTTTCTTCTTTTTTTTTTTTTTTTCCTCATGTTGTTAACCTTCGGATTTGTTCCCCTATCCAGGGGACCCAGCCTCACGACATGGCTTTTTTATTTATTTTTTGTTTGCAGTTTTTATTTTATTTATTTTATTTTATTATTTTTTTTCTTTTTGAAAAGAGTGGGAAAACGACAGCATCTTAGCTAAACAAGCTACTTATTGCCTATAAGTACTCTTTGTACTACTTACACTTGGCCCCCCCCCGTTTACACTCTCATGCATCTGATTCACCTAGTTTCAAAATTCAAAAAAAAAAAAAAAAAAAAAAAAAAAAAAAAAAAAAAAAAAAAAAAATCAGTCATATCAATTTGTAAACCTTCTTTTTCCCAAGGGCGAGCGAGCAAGAAAAAAAAGAAAAAAAAAAAAAAAAAAAAAAAAAAAAGGGAGGGAGGAGGAAGAATGGCATGACACATAAAAACACTTTTGTTCCAATTATTGAGAAGGGGAAGAGAGAGTAAATAAATAATTATAGGCACTCATCTTGATCAGGGGGGGGGGGGGGGGGGGTCGTTTTGTTTAATCTATCATCTATCACCTCAATACTTATGAGGAAAAAAAAACAAAAAAAAAATTAGTGTCTTTAAAAATTGTAATCCAAACAAAAAAAAATAATAAAAAAAAGAATTATGACCACCCATCTAGAGGTATCCCCCCCTTTTTTCTTTTTCCCTTGTCACAACCCCCTCCCCCAAAAAAAAGTAATAAAGACCTTCATACTTCCTGTCTTTGGAAACCCCCCCTTTTTCCTTCCATTCTTCTTCTTTTCCTTCTTTCCTTTCCCCATCCATAAACCTTTTTTTCTTCTTTTTTTTTTTTTTTTCTTCTTTCTTCATATGCTTACAGTATTCTTATTTTCTTCTTTTTTTTTTTTTTCTTCTTCTATTCCCTACCCATTTTTTTTTTCTTTTTTTTCATTCTTTTTACAACACTTCGCCTGTCTTGTAACCCTTCCCCAAAACCCCAACAGGCCCAATGAGAAGGGTAGCACAATGCAGGGTTATAAATACCGAGAATCACAGAAGAGGCAGGAGAGGAGTAGTTTCCGTGTTTGGGAAACATAAACACCAAAAGCAGCAAAGGGTAACAAAAGACCACGGCGGCACAGTGGGAGGAATGGCGAAAAACGAGCGAGAATCACAAACTGCAGTAAGCTACACACAAGAAGGAAAGATGCTCGACTTCTTCTTGAAGGAAGATATCAACAAAATGTTCAACTTACCAGACAAGCTACCAGTACTGGATGTCAAGGGCTCGCCTCTACCCGGACCCATGGTGGACGAAATGTGGAAATACAACGATTGGCATGCTTGCTTCACAGGAAAGCTTGAAAAGAAGGAAGAAGAAGGAAGGAAGACAGAATTCACCCAGTTCCTTTTCGAACGATTCGGCGAGAGGTACAAATTCATCACGAGAAGCAATGTGGCTATGAGAGGCCGCCACTGCTGGGGGCAGGTCACCAGCACCCTCTCATACCCAAGAGGGAATTTCTGTGTAGTCCATTTTGTCACCGATTTCAACAAATGGAACACCACACCCACCATCGGGCAGTACCCTGGGATGTGGCCTAAGCCTTACCGAACTCTCTGCTTGTATATGGACATGGCGGCGCATGAGAATTATCGTATTGGTCTTGGCCCGCCAAGGTGGGGCGTGGTGACCGACGGTATTTCTTGGAAGATCCTTGAGCAGCGACCTTCCTCGACAGGGGCTTGGGACGGCAGGCAGATTTTTCACGAGTCGCGGACCCATACCCTGCAGCTTCCACTCACGAAGGAGTCGTACGTAAGGCTCACTACCTGGCTCAATTTCATCTTCTCAAACCACGCGCCCGTGGACACCGCCTCCCTTTACTCAACGTGGAAGAAAAACCGAAAAGAACTCAACGAGCCTTCACATGAAGAACGCCACGCAGCCATCCGCCAGGCCCTCACAGGCCTCGATGACATTTAGTCATGTTTTTTTTTTTTTTTTTTTTCTTTTTTTTTCTTTCTTTTTTTTGACGTGGGCGAAAAAAAAAAAGGAAAAAATACGCAAAGAGGACACAGGGGGGGGGTAAAAATAAGATGACGCGTCTCTTCCGGAAGGGTGGGACATGGAAGAACCATGAGGACGAGGTCCTCAAGGCGGCGGTGATGAAGTACGGGAAGAACCAGTGGGCGCGAGCGGCGTCACTTCTTCCCAAAAAGACGGCTGCGCAGGCTAAGGAACGATGGAACTCGTGGCTGGACCCCAGCATCAAAAAAACTGAGTGGACGAAGGAGGAGGAAGAGAAGCTTATTCACCTTGTGAGGATCATGCCCACCATGTGGCGGACCATCGCTCCCATCGTGGGGCGCACACCGCACCAATGCATCGAGCACTACGAGAAGCTGCTCGACCAGGCAGCAACAAAGGGTGAGGACTACGACCCCCTCAACGACCCACGTAAACTGCGCCCCGGCGAGATCGATCCCAACCCCGAGCAGAAGCCACCCAAACCCGACGACCTTGACATGAGCGACGACGAGAAGGAGATGCTCAACGCAGCACGTGCAAGGCTCGCAAACACCAAAGGTAAGAAGGCAAAGAGAAAGGCGCGTGCTAAGCACCTCGACGAAGCAAGACGACTCGCAGCAGTGCAAAAGAGACGTGAACTGAAAGCCGCCGGGATCGACCCTGTAAGCCACATGAAGAAAAAGCACGGGATGGACTACTCGACGGAGATGCCTTTCTTCAAAGCAGTGCCTGCAGGCTTCTTCGACACTTCCGAAGAGCTCAAACGGAAGAATCAAGACGATGCTCACTTCAACAACTTGGATATCCAGAAGGCGGAAGGGACACAGCGGGCAAGGGAAGAATTCGAGGCGAGGAGGGAAGACAAGAAGAAAGCGTTGAAGAAGAAGCAGGAAGACCTTCCTGCACACTTCGAGATGTTGAACAAGAAGAACGACCCGTCCAGCACAGTCAAGAAAGCACCGCTTGTGATGCCCGCCCCGCAGGTAACAGGCAAGGAACTAGCTGCACTGCGGAGGATGGGCCCTGCAGCCATGGAAGCCGTGCAAGCAGAAAGGATGGAAGCCATGACAGAGAGAACACCCATGGTGGCCGACAGCACACCAAGACTCACAGAGACGATGGGGAGGGTCGAGGCAGCTAGGATGCGACAAGCCACCGCGAAGGACGTGAAGCTGTCGCTGGACAACCTGTCAAAACCGAAGGACGAGGTCTCACTTGCACTGAAAATAACAGACGAGCAACGTGCTGTGCTCCACGAGAGGGAAGACACCGAGGCCGCCAAGTCCTCCGCCTCCACAAAGCTAGACGCAACAGACGCCGCAGAGGTGCGCAAGAGAAAGAAGACAGGCATCTTGCTGTCGAAAGTAACGCAAGCCGTTCAGAGGGGGCTTCCTAGACCCGCAGTGGCCTCCATCAGCCTGGAGGGCCTTGAAGCAACGGACCCTGAACGCCTCATAAGGGAGGAGATGAAGAAGCTCGTTACGTACGATGCCAGCGTGCACCCTATGAAAGGGAAGAAGAGCAAGAACAAGCTGAACCTTGATGATTACACACATGACGAGCTGGAGAAGGCAGCAACGGAGATACGCATGGAGGAGGCAAAGCTGAAGAAGGCGAGCAGCCTGTTCAGAGAGGCAGAGGGGGATGAGCCGGGTGCGGTGGATGGGTTTGTGCTGGTGGACCCTGAGTCGGTGGTGACGGAGATGGTGCTTGCGGCGGATGACTTTTTGTTTGTCCCAAACCCCTCAAGGATCCTCAGCAAGAGGCAGTGCAGCAACAACGAGAGGCTTGCGAGCTTGAAGCATGAGTTTGACGTAACGAAGAACCACACCACGCGAATGGCCGAGGCGAGCTTCAAGCTGGAGAAGAAAGTGGGGATGCTCACAGCAGGTTACGTGAAGCGGTCGGAGTCACTGTACGCTGGCCTGAAGGAGAAACTAGAGGAACTCGAGGAGGCAAAAATACAACTTGCAAGTTATGAACACATGTGGCAGTTGGAAGAAGTGGCAATCGCAATGAGGACACAAGTGGCGAAGGAAAAACTCACAGCGCAGCAACAAAGAGAAGCGACCCTGCAGGCGCAGTACGGAAGCAAAAGGTACGAGCTGCAGCAACACCAGGAACGGCTGGCAGCGAAGAGGAAAAGGGAAGAAGCAGCGAAAGCAGACGCAGATGCCTTGGCCGAGCTGGAGGAGGAAGAAGATGCAAGGGTATGCAACCCCCATTATTATTTTTTTTTTTAATATCGTAACTCATTACACAGACACCTGCCAAAAAGGCCTGTCACTAGTGTGATCAACAGCAAAAAGATATTATTAAAAAAGTCATTTTCACCCCCCCCCCCCATCCCTTTTTTTGCTATGTGGGTCGCAATTCGCAAAAATTTGCTGTTTCTAACACACATCCCCTCCCCCAGTGTTTCCCACTCCCATTCTATTTTACGTACCTCCCTCTCCCCCTAGTTCACCGCAGGACCAAATGATAGTAAGATGCAACCAGGTGATAAATTCCTGCTAAAACTAAAAGATGACTGGAGCGTGAAGGGCGAAGCGGAGAAGGTAGGCGAGAGAAAAAGGGACCAACGAAAGGAGTATGTCCGGCTCGCTGGCGTGTACAGCGGTATGCTGACGTGGAAAGACGATGAGTGTTCTAGAGTGTTTGGCGTCGTGCTGGGGTTGCTGCTTCTAGAGAGCGGCAGTGTGAGCGGAGTGAAAATGGCGGAAGAAGGGGACAGAAGGACACCAGATGCCATAGTAGACAAAACTCGGTCCACCTGGAAGCTTCGCAAGCTTGGACAAGAAGTCAAGCTTGACCTTCGTTTGGTCATCACAACACCTGACAAAACATCGGTTCTTGTAGAGTGCCTTGCCAACCCAGTTAAGCGATCACTGCAAACCGTAACATGGCAAATCTTGGGCGGGCACGGAGGGTACCAAACAGGGTCGGATTTCCGTTGGCACGGGGAAACGATCCCGGCATCGCAGAATTCTCTGCGAAAACCATCCCCTGTGAAAGACGTGGCTAAAAAACGCGATCTGGACGAAACCGGAACAGACGATGCGAAGAGGCGGAAAACGGATTCTTCAGACAGCACGCCAAGCGTAAACATATTTATCAGTGACACAGAGAAGGCACGTGCTTTTGCGTATCACAAGATCCACGGAAAATTTCCTGCGGAGATTCAACAGCGCATGGTTTCGAAGGGTCTCGTGAAGAAGCCCGACGCTTCACATCAAAACTGGACGGAGATCAAGGAAACCTACGACAAAGCCCGGCACAAAGGCGGCGACGGCTCGCTTCCTGTACCTGACAGGAACATGCGGATCAATTCCTGGCTCTTGGACGTTGTGCACCCTGGAGACCGTGGTCTCGACCCATCAGAGCATAGTATACAGTACATCAAAACACCCCAAAAACCTAATCCCGGAATGCTTCCTCCAAGCACGGCGCAACCAGACACCAGCAACCAGCGGGCTAACATGTGGTTGGCTGCAAACACTTCCGCAACAATGGCAAGCCCTACTTATGGTGTGTTGTTTTTTTTTTGGGGGGGCAAAAAAAAAGAGGGGAAAAAAAAATTACATTTATTATACAGGTCTTCAAGGGTTGAGCCCTTACCCTCACTCTGCCCTAGCGGACAGGGGGGACGAAACCCCTGCATATGGAGAGCTCATAGCCACCGCTGGTGCTGCGACAAACCCCAAAGCGGTATATACCTTTCCCCCTTTTCTTTTTAATTTTCTCACAAACAGCTTCCTATGAAATTCGATCCCGCGTAGCCGGCCTGTGAGCTCAACAGGGGTATTTCATTTAGAAGGGTTGGGTTGGGGGGGCGGGGAAAAATATTTTGCAGCCATTTTTCGAATTATCTAGCCACTTTACTGCGAAAGCCGTTCCCCCCCCCTTTTTTTTCTCTCTTCTGTTTTTCGTCTTCTTAAGAAAACAATGTTTTCAGTAACTTGGATTTTTAAATTTGAGGGGGGGGGGGGGTTAACACTCTTAACGCCACCTAGTGTTGCAATCAAAGCCCCATTTTAATTTTGTTTTTTTTTCGTTGCTAACCACTTCGTTTCCTATCATAGTGAATTCTTTTTTTCTTTTTTGTATTTTCGCAAGCCGAAAGTTGTTCTCTCGCTTTTCGCGACAAAGTTTACCAGAAAAAGTTATTGAAGACATTGTTTTTTTCTTCCCCCCCCCCCTCTTTCCTCATTCTTTGGAAACAATCAGTTGCATAATGTCAAAGAAAAAAAAAAGAAAACGGGAACAAAAAAAGGGATAAACAAACCAACAGCTTCGGAACTTCGATCCTGCTCGCCACATAAAAGGCTGAGCATTGCGGGCTGCGCATGACTGACTGACCGACAGACTCGTTGCACAAGTGGGCGAGAGTTGCCTCTGAAGAGTCGTTTCTTTTTTTTTTTTTTTTATCCACCCACCCTTCCCTTTTCTTTTATTGCAAGTTAAACCCTACTTTTCCCGGAGTGCGCCACTTTATTTTGTTCAGTTTAAGTCAGGAAAATAAACTGCTCTGTTTTGCCGTTCCGCTCGTGCGCACAAACAAATGAAGCGCCAAACTAGTTTTGTTCATTCTCAAAAGGTTGGACACAAAAACTCATCTGAAAATTTTTCCAAGGGGAAAAAAATAGCTATTTATTAAATGAAAATCAGATGGCCTGATTTCATGCTCTGATTTTATTCAATACTGCATTTGTTTGTGAGTTACAGAAAGCTAAGCCTTTGTCGGAACAAGGGACTTGCAAACTCCTGGTGGTGTCTCATATGTAACCCACTACTTCATCAGCCCTAATTTGACTCAGAACTCTTCGCACACAATCCACGTCCTTGATTTGGTAACTCAACTCCCCGGCATTCGGGATACTTCTGGCAGGCTGCACTTCTGGAGCGATGGTGGGCTTCACTTTAAGTCCGGGCCAGGGTTTTTTGGGTAGATGGCTCGTTCGCAGAAGAAAATCACCTGGAATTTCTTCCCTAGTGATCACGGGAAAGGGATGTGGGATAGTGAGGGGAGTGTGTTGAAAAGTGCGATCACTGAAGTTTGTCAGGCATCTTCCGCTGTGGGCAGTATCCCATGAACCTGACTGGCCCTTCTGAAACACGCGTGGTCACTCGCCGAGAAGCCCACTTTATTCCCACCGACACTGTTGTGGTGAAGTCGGTGCACGCCACCTGAGTTGCAACTGCGACTCGTGCTTGGCTGGTGAGTATGAAGACTGCATTTGTCCTGGTTCTGGTCCTTTCACCCTGGCGTCCATTGCCAAGCAGAGTCTCTCACAAGGGACGAGGCGCTGTGGTAAGTACCTCATGGCGTTTGTTGGGCCAAAAGAGCACTCTGAAGCACTTAGAGGTGTCCCTGTGAGAAAATCTGATTTTATTGCCTGAATCAGGAGGGCCAAAACAGGCCAAAAAACGCACAAATTGGCTCACTGGTGTCAACCGAAGGTCGTACAGAGACAAAAGCGCCTTCCAGTGGGACCCCTCTTTGACTGCAGATTGTCAATAAAATTTCGAATAAGAGGTCTGTTGTTAAATGCTGCGCGTTTCTGGGTGTTTCCGGGATTTGCTGCATTTTCCCCGTTTTCGTGACAGCCGAATTTCGGTTAAACTCATTTTTGGGGTTTGAAAATAAGGAAAAGGTCTAGTGCAGTTGCTCCTGCCTTCGTAATTCGCTCTTTTCGTGCAGTTCCCTGCAAAACCATGCACGAAAAACGGAGTCGGTTCCTTTGTCTTTCAGAAAAGAGAGATTGTCAGCAGTGAGGCCACTTTCTGAACTGTCAGTTATCTGACCAGGGTTCTGGCAATGCTTGTGTCGTTAAAACACTGAAAGAGCAAGAAGAAAAAACACCTCCCGCGGGGCTCGAACCCGCGACCACAAGGTTAAGGGCCTTGCGCTCTACCGACTGAGCTAGGGAGGCTGTTAATTCTATGACCGACCCATTTCTTGTATTCGGATTTCACAATTTGTTATCTTTGTATAAAATAAGAAAATGGGTCGTCATAGAATTAAGTAAGTAAGAAGTAACCCTGTTTTTCTTTCTTCCAAAACCTGTTGATGCTCCAATCGTATTTTTTGTTGAAAATTAAAAAATGGGGCGATTTGAGTTTCCCATTCTGGGTTGTAAAACCAACCTGTGCAAGTTTCGAGAACAGGAAAAAACAAAATTGTCGCGAAACAAGAAAATGATAGCTGAGAGAATTGTCAGCCTCCCTAGCTCAGTCGGTAGAGCGCAAGGCCCTTAACCTTGTGGTCGCGGGTTCGAGCCCCGCGGGAGGTGTTTTTTTTTGCCCATCACCCCCACAGCCTTTCTTCGTCTTACCCAATATGTTTGCAAGTGTGAGTCCCCCACCACCCATCTCCCCACAAAACGGGAAGTTCTTTGTTGTAACAGGAGCAAATGCGGGTCTCGGTTTTGAAACGGCTAAAGCTTTAGGAACAGCAGGTGCACATGTAATTCTGGCATGCAGGTCGGAAATAAGAGGAAATGATGCTGTGGACAGGCTGAGACAGGAAGCTGGGAATGGCGTGTACGAATTTATGAAAATGGACCTCGCAGACCTAGATAGTGTGAAAGAGTTTGTAGAGGAGCTGAAAAAAAAGTTCACACACATTGACTGCCTCATCAACAATGCGGGTGTGATGTGGCCCCCATTTGGGAAGACGAAACAGGGGTTCGAAACAACGTTCCACACAAACCACCTGGGGCACTTTGCACTCACCATTCTGATGCTCCCATTGCTGGAGAGTTCTGGAAAGGGTAGAGTCGTCCCCATCAGCAGCATTGCTGCTGACTGGAAGGGGTACGCCGGAATGATGTGGGATAACCTCAACGCTGAGAAGACCTACAACCACCATTACGCCTACGGGCAGTCCAAGCTTGCGAATCTTTTATTCGCATTTGAACTCGAAAAGCGCTTGCGCGCGACCAATTCTACTGTCCAGTGTATTGCAGCACACCCTGGCTCCTGCAACACTGAACTCTTGAGGTACTCTGTGTTCTCTCGTTTTGGTTTCCTCGCTATGCCTCCCACTCAGGGTTGTCTCTCTTTCCTCCATGCAGCCACAAGCGACACTGCCAAGGGAGGTGAGTACTACGGCCCACACGGCTTCATCCATGCTGTCGGGTACCCAACTAAGCTCACACCCCCCGTGCGTGCCTTAGACACGCATGATGCAGAGAAGTTGTGGAAGTTGAGTGAAGAGATGACAGGAGTAGCGTTGTAAACGTTTGTTTGCTTTCTTTTCATTCGTTTTCTTTTTCCTTCTTTCTTTTCTTTTCTTCCTCTCTTCTCTTCGCTCCTTTTTCTTTTTCCGACCCCTCTCAAGACAACCAATACCAAGGATCTTTTTCCTCTTGAAGAAAAAAAAAAGAAGAAGAAAAAAATGGACAGCTTGTTTTCGATGTTTCAGAGTGTGTTCAGGTACATGGGAATCTTTAACCAAAAGAGAGGAAAGATATTGTTCCTCGGATTGGACAATGCGGGGAAGACTTCGATGCTGAGCATGATGACGACGGGGAAAATGACGGCAGCAAGGCCAACGAACCACCCGACTAACGAGCAGTTTTCAGTGGGCGGTGTGAAGGTAAATGCATACGACCTAGGTGGCCATGAGAATGGCAGGATTCTGTGGTCTCAATACTACACTAAGGTAGACGGCATCGTGTTCATGGTCGATGCAGCAGACATTTCAAGGCTATCGACTGTGAAAGTTGAAATCGACAAGCTTCTCAGTGACCCTGATCTCGCAAGGGTCCCAATGGTTATCATCGGCAACAAAATTGATATACCTTCCGCCCTCGGAAGGCCCCAACTTGAATACTGCCTCGGCCTTGAAGGACTCTGCACTGGACTGCATGGAAACAAAACCCAAGCCCGCCCCCTCGAGATCTTCATGGCATCCATCTCCAAGCGTATAGGATATGGAGAAGCTGTGAAGTGGATCGCTGACTACCTTGCTGACGCTTAAGGTACTTATTACTAGAAGAAACAGGTAAGAGGGAATCATGAGAAGCACGTTTCCTCTTTACCTTTCCTTTACTATTTTTTATTTCCTGTTATCTTCCTCTCTGGTTTACTTTTTTTTCTTTTTTTTTTTTATACTTTTTTTTTTTTTTTTTTTTTTTTTTTTTTTTGTCTTCTCTCTCTAGCTCCTTTAACTTGTTTTAAGAAGAAGAAAAAAAAAAAAAAAAAAAGAAAAAGCAGATTATCCTTGTCCTTTACTTGAGAAATGAAAAAGAAAAAGAAGAAGAAGAAGAAAAAAAAATGGATGACACAAATTCTTGCATTCAATATAACAATTACGTCCCTATATTCTCGAAACTATATACACTACCACCACACAGAGAAGGGGGAAAAGGGGGATGAGCGGCAGTGAACCTGAAGAGGTCACTGATGTACTCCCCGTAAGGTACGAAGTATGCGTAGTGCCTAGCTTAAATAATAATGAATTGGAGTGCAGGTCTTCTGTAGAGTGGGTGGTGAAGGCAGAAACTGTAGACTGCATTAAGCTGCACTGCGTCGGGCTGGTGTTCTATAAAACAACTGTGCGAATAAACGACAAGACAGAGCTGATTCCGGTATGCTTGCCCCCTTTTTTTTCGTCCACCTACTTACAGTCCACGTCGATAACCCAAAACCCAACCAAAGAAATGATGAAGATTAAGCTCCCCAGGGAACTCCAAAAAGGCCAGCAGGGCCAACTCAACTTCCACTATCTAGCTCAAACATCTACGTCGCAAAAGATGGCCGGCGTTTACCTAACGCACGACCCTTCGGTACGCTTTCTTCTTTCCCTGTTCTTTTTCATTAAGCTCATCACAGGATTCTCCCACGATCGCTACCCACTTCGAACCGCTTAGAGCAAGGTCCTTCCTGCCTTGTTTCGACCACCCGAGCTTGAAAGCAAGGTTCAAACTCACTGTGATGAAAAAGAACATCCCTGAAGGGTTTGAAATCCTGTCGAACACCTGCCCGGAACGAGAAGATCCTGAAAAGATTGTGTTCAAGGAAACACCTGCCATGTGCAGCTACCTGGTGTGATGGGTGGGGTGGGATAAATTAAAAAAAATAATAATCAAACCACAGCTCTGCTTGATCATATCAAAATTACACTGGATTGAATCGAGCATTGAGACAAGGCTGCGGTTGCGTGTGTACGTCCCCACATCGGTTGATGTAGAGGGAGCAAGGGGCTGCTTAGCTCTGCTTCAGAAATCGATTTGTTTTTACGAAGAATTGTTTAAACAGAAACTGAGGTTGGAGAAGCTCGACCTCGTGGGTCTCAAAGCGCTGCCCCCCATTGCCATGGAAAACCTAGGCTGCCTGGCCTTCCGCTTAAGCTACGTTCTCATCACCGAAGAAACCCCCATGTCACGCGTGCAGAGAATCGCGCGGCTCGTTGCACACGAGGTCAGCCACCACTGGTTCGGAAACTCCACCTCGATCAACTCCTGGAAGATAATATGGTTGAAAGAGGGCTTTGCACGGTATCTGGAATACCTCTTCACCGTGTACATGTTTCCCTCGTGGGACTACTGGACGGATTTTGCACACAGTATCACAGACTGTGCGAAGCAAATGGACGGGATCTCGGCTCGAACCCACCCATTAGAACCTTCCGACCTGACCACGCCTGCTGCTATAACTGACTCCTTTGACTTCATCACATACAACAAAGGCGCCTCGATAGTAAGGATGCTCGCACAAACGGTGGGTTGGGACGTGTTTTCGAACGGTGTGAACATTTTCCTGGACAATTGTAAGGAAGATTGTTGCACCGTGTCTGATTTTTGTCAAGCGTTGCAGGTGGCGTGCAGGGGGGCTCGGATCGAACCCCCAATCACGTCGTCTTCCATTGGCATTTCCACGACTACGATCCCCGACATTGAGTCCTTTGATGTCGAGGCATGGACCCTTCCGTGGCGGTCGATTCCGTCACATCCAGTTGTCTTTGCCCGTGCTGTACAGGGTGGCGTTGCGTTACAACAGTTTATGGTCCCCGAGCCGACACGGCAGCTCTCTTTTGAGATCAAGCCATCGCCGTTCCCCCTCCCCATCGTGGTTGTGGTTTGTTACCCGGGGAATAAGCGTGTGACACACACCATTACCCTTCCCCCCACCGAGACCTTCAATGAAACTTTTTTCCCTGTCCCCACGTCCATCTCTGCCATCGTCATCAACCCAGACATGACATCCTTCTGCCGATGCTGGTACGATGCCACCCTATTCGATCTCCTCCTCAAAACATACCCCGAACAACCGTCACTGACACGGTTGGGATTGTTCCTCGACTGTTTCAGTCTCCTCTCGCTCTCAAGCATCCAACTGCAACAGCAAGGACGGTTCCCAAGCTGGTGGAAGCCCAGAGGGCATCTCGGTTTGGAACACCAGCTGTATCATCTGCTTACGGCGTTTAGAGACGCTCTCGAGACGCACAACATAGTAGTGCACGCAGCAGCAACCGCTGCGTTGGATGTATGTTTTACTTTTTTTCGGACCATCTCAAAAATAAAAATTAAATAAAAAAAAAAGGTGCTGCACCGCTCTCAAGAAGAAAGTTGTGAGGAAGGGGTACGAAGAACCGTGGGTGGGTACTTCAAACATCTTCTGCCTAAAATCGAAGAAGCGGCGTGGCAACGGGGGTGCAGCGTAGCGGAGGGCTTAGAGGGGTTTGGCAAGTACGATGGGGGACGGGATCTGAGCCCTGCAGTGGCAGGGGTGGTGCTAACATGTCTGGGGTCGGCGTGGGACCCGGACAGCATTGCGTTCTCGAGAATGATACGGGATAAGTTGATGGAGGCAATGACAGTGGATGACGAGACAGAGGGGCCAGATCTCATGGTTGCAGTGAGCGCGCTGAAGGTGTGTGTGCAGCATGGCGGTGAAAAGGACTGGTGGAATGCATGGCACCTCTACACATGGGCACTGCAGCCCGACGAACTAGAACAAGTCGATGCAGCGTCTGAGCTGAATGTGGATCCATGGAAGCTTCCGTGGGCATCCGCTCACCCTCCTGTCACGCTGTATGGCAAGGTCCCTCAAGGATATCAGCTGCGAGCCCCATTGCTCGAATGCCTCGCAGCATCTCCCCATAGCTACATCGCGCAGAACGTCGCAAAGCTGTCTCTGAAACCGTCACTCTCTCATGATACCTCCGACATCATCTCCCTTTGCACGGGCATCCTGCAGAACACGGCGCTTATCGACCAGGTCCTGCTTGCTTCTTCTGCGGTATTTTGAAAGTAAATAAATTGCAATACACCACAGCGCGTGATTTGGTTCCTCATTAAACTCGCCCCCAGCTTTGGTTCCCCTCTCTGGCTTGCCCGCAACGAGAGCTACTGGCAGAACATGGGGGTTCCCCTCAAGATTATTATTAAGTCCAACGTGGAAATAACGCGGGCCATTGTGCAAAACCTCACAGTGCTTCTTCAATAACGCAGCGGCATTCAAGGGAAGAAAAAAAGGGGGTATCTGTAAGTTTCTATTTCTGTAAAAGGAGGGGTGACTTCTATTCGTGATTTCTATACAATTGAGAATATTCCTTGCACTCCGTTTTTTTTCTCTTTTTTTTTTCTTCTTTTCGTTTTTTCAATGCCGTATTGCACAGCGCACAGGTCATTCAGGGTCAACAACCCAATGAACCCACCGAGCCAGTCGAAGCGCCCCTCAAACCCAGTGTCGCCCAAGATGCCTGGGAACATTGCTCCATCACGGGGGTCCTCTGCGTCACAGCCACCGGGATCTCGACAACCCTCTTTAGTGAGGGGTGCACCCAATATGCAGTCGCAGAGAGAGTTCCACCAGGTGCCGAACCCGCAGACGATGAACCAAGTGAGGAGGGACAGTGCACCGGTACAGCAGGGTGCGCCGCAGGCATCGGGTCCACGCCGTCCACCACCGAAGCAACCAATTCAGATTCCTTGGCAGAAAGCACCAACGACCGCAACGCCCCCCTACCAGACAGACCCAGTCCCGCAAACGCAAAGCAACTACCCATCCATCAGCCCGGTGCCCGACAGGGGTCCGCACCCGAGCCAGCACGTGAAGTCTCAAGGCATGCAACCACGGCCGCAGGCACAAGCATATCCGCATCCACAACCTCAGCACAGCTACAACGAGCACTACGGTCAATACGTGCACTCGGAAGTATCGAGGTCGTCGGCTTCGACAACAGGGACAGCACTGGACCTGATGGAGATGAAGAGCGAGAGGAGCAGACTACTGGGCGAGATTCAGGCCATACAAGAAGAACTTGAGCGGGCCGAAGAAACCGGAAAGCACGACGATATGAGCAGCTTGAGGACGCAGTTAGCGCAGCTGAGACACTCCCTGCAGGCCTTGCTGGGTGACATGGAAGTCAGGAAGCGGAGCCCGTGGCGAAAAAGGTGGCGGGATGAAGGCCATGTACAGCAGGTGTCGTACAGCGAGCCTGCAGCCCGTGTAGCACTTGTGCACAGCAACTTCAAAAACGAAAGAAGTCAGAGAGAAGCTTACGACAGCAGGGTTGCCCCTGCCAGCGCGCGGCACGCCGTGATGGGGACTTCATACGCTGAGAGGCAGTCAATTGTACACGGCAGGGCTGTAGAAACACTGTTGGAGAGGCAAGAGAGAGAGGCGAAGGAGCTGCAGCGAGCGTTTGAGGAAAGGGCCAGAGAGATGGAAACTGCACACCAAGAACAGAAGATAGCTCAATCCGAGCAAATGAGGTCAGAGCAAGAGAACCTCCTCATCTACGAGCAGGCGCTGGCTAAAGCGGAGGCCGCAAAGAGGAACTTAGAGCTCGCCTCGCGTGACCTGGGGAACTATGAGCAGCACTGGATCGCTTCGTCCACACTGTACCGCCCATCGATGGTGGTGCCCAGTGTTAAGTACCGCGCGTATGATGCACACTCATCAGTGTCGTCATCGCCCCACATGCCGGGGCAGTAGTAGCAAGGATTGTACATGTAGATAGTTTATTTGCATTTCTTTATTTTTCGTTCTAACTTTACAAGACCACCACACAGAGTGCCGTCATGCCGGCACCATACGCCGACGACAACGATGGCCACGATGAGGAGCCGCCCGACACGGCAAGGGTACACCAGGGGGAGGGGAGCTTTGCATGCGGGAGGATATCGTGCTTCATGATCTTAGGAATACCTTCTGTGGTACATCTGAAAAGAAAACGTAGAAATTGAACACCACACAGGTCACGTTGTTTTCAGTTCTGTTTGGGGCGATAATTGCAGGGATAGAGGATACTTCATTTGAGAATGTATGTGCCCAAACACACCACACCCTGACCACACACCCTGCAGGGTTTCTGGGTAGCGGCGACCATTTTAACTACTTCGTCGTCCCCCTTGGGCGACAACACGACGCTCCCTGCCACTGATGGGGGGAAATTCTTTTCTATAATATGCGGAACATGGGCAATGGGCTTGTTTGGGATCTTTGTGGTGCTGATGTCGGCACCTGCAATGGACTCTGTTTACGCACTGCTGCGGTTGCGGTGATACATGTGAGGTCTTTTACTTTGTTCCTTTGCCTCCAAACATTATTACTTCATCACCAGGACAAAGACATACAGGATGTCGCTTGCTGCGCTAGCATCACTGATCGGCAAGTCACAGCCAAAGAAAAAAAGCAACGATGGGGAACTATCTGCGTTCAACAGAGGAGAACGAGACGAAGACAGAAAGAAGAAATATATCGAGGAACAGAAGGCGAAGGACGAGGAGAAAATGAAGAAGAGAAAGGAGTGGGCCGGGAAGGAAGAGTGGGAACAGGAAGGCGAATCGGGCAATACATGGATGCCCAAGAAAGAAGTGATAAGAAGGTTGCGAGAAAAAGGCGAACCTGCGACGCTGTTTGGAGAAGACGACGCCGACAGACGAAAGAGGCTGCACACAATGATGAGCAAGGAATTCAGTCTGGATGACCTTGCAGAAATCACTGACAAATCTCAAAGGGAGAGAATGCGAAAGGCTGCCGAAGACAACCTCCAGACCACAAAAGACAGGTTAGAACAGGGAATCTCTGCTGCTCAAGCCGAAGACGACGAACGTGAAAAGATCCAGAAAACCCTTGAAGATTACACAAACCAGCTCATAGAGAAACGGGCCGCCCTTGCTGCTATCAAGACAACAGGTAAAATGTCACACAAGAATGCATGCTTGTACACCCTTTTGTTTGTCGAGACCGCCTTCCTTGAATGGGACATCGGGAATCTTAAACGGCCACAAGAGGAGAAGAAATCCCATGCAGGGAAAAGAGAAACTGCTCGGAATCAAGAAACCCACGCCTTCATGAACCCCCTCGTGCAGGGGCTTAAGAAGGATCGACTCAACGAGGACTTCGCAGCCCCTCTGCAAAAGACCTCCTTCCACGTCATGAATAAGGAGTATGTGGATGCGATGGATTGCTACTTGGGCATGACCATCGGAAATTCGCAATGGCCACTCGGTGTCACGCAGGTATGCCCGACTGACACAAAACCACGTTCACCAAGGTTGGGATCCACTCGCGTGTTGGACGGGAACGCATCAGCTCCAACAAACAAGCCCAGATCCTTAATGACACTCAACGAAAGTTCATGCAGGTATTGTCCTCCAAAAATAAAGGGGTTTTGTTTGCAGAGGGTTTTAAAAAAATTCCCCGGCCGGGAATTGAACCCGGGTCATCCGCGTGACAGGCGGATATACTGACCTCTATACTACCGAGGATGACGAATATTTTTCGTCTCAGATTTGATCACGTGTGGTACTAAGAAGCATCATGTTCTTTTTGAGTGTTCTTTTGCCCTTTTTTTTGTTCGTGTCATCTTGTGTTTGTTACACTGATTCTTTACTTTCATTGGGGAGCTCTTGGTTAATAGGAGTGGGCTGTTTCTTCTTTACATTGAAGATTGTAGATGGGGTGGTCGGTATGTCATTGTCGTCTGCCTCCCCGGCTTTCCCTGTCCCTCGCAGGTGTGATGGGAGGTTCCTCAGCAACGATTTCTGTGGAGCCGGGAATCCATTTTGGAGGACTGTCAGCCATCGAACTTTCCTCTTCTCTGCTCTCCTGTGAGGAGTAGCATCATTTCTCCCCACTGTTTTGGGGGCTTCTTATGGAACAACTATATTTACAAATAATACAGGGGTTCAAACGCTTGATCACGCAGATGCAGACAATGCACCCCACTGACCCTTCGAAGATGATACGTGACTACTACTAGTTAATTTTCTTTCGCTTTTTCTTCTTCTTAAGCCACCAATCCATGAAAGGAGGTGATCTGCGATGATTGACGAAGTGACGGTTGTGCACAAGGGTGGGTTGGTGCTGTGGAAGCACAGTTACTCGAAGGTGAAGGGCAATCCCGTGAGCCAATTGATTAAAACGGTAATCTTGGAAGATCGAACGGGCGACGGGTGCTTCACACATGACACATACAAGGTGGAATGGCTGCTGGAGAACGAACTCGAACTGATTTTTGTGGTTGTGTACCAGCACCTGCTAGCTTTGAATTATATCTCCGACCTCCTTGACGCCCTTAAAGGTGCATTCGTCGCGAGGTACAACGATGCGCTGGTAGGTAGGTCATTCCTGAACAACCCCTTAGCCTTCATCGACCCTGCAAGGGACTTCACAGATGAGTTCAAGCTGTTGTTGAAAGACGTCGAGGCCGCGTCTGAAGAACTGAGGATCAGAAACAGAAAGTCAAAACAAGCACAGCCGAAAGAGGAACTGAAAGATAAACCGGAAGCTACCCTTGAACCATCATCGCCTTCATCACCGACTAGTGGAGATCGACCCTTGTCGAAAAAGGCTGAGCAAATCGCAAGGAACCGAGCAGCAAGGGAGCAAGGGGCCTCGAGGAAAAAGACGGGGGGCAAGGCTGTAAAGAAGCCGCCTCCGAAAAAAGTAGCAAGGCAAGCGTGGAACAGCACTAACGGTGGTGTTGGTGGCGACAACTCTCCTTACATCCCTGATGACACAGACGCCGAGTCAAAACGTGTTATCGAAGTGACTCACGACCCTGTGGCCGATCCTTCTAACCTTGATGGCGACTGGGCGAAAGAAGAAAAGCCCCGTTCCCGCTTCACCAATTTCCTCCGCGACCGTTTCGGCAACCGTGAGATTGATGACCAGGACCTCGACACCATTCTCCCCAACCTCCGCGACCAGATGACCTCGAAGAACGTGGCACAGGAAATCGCAGACTCGCTCTGCAGTTCCACACGCGCTGAGCTGACCGGCAAGAAAATTGCGAACTTCACATCTCTCTCAACGTACATCAAAGAGTCACTCACCGCATCTCTGCTCAGGTATTTCCTTATTCAACTCCTCTGTTCTTTTACAAAACCCCCCAGGATCCTATCGCCAAAGAAGGACGTCAACATCCTCCGCGACGTGGCAAAGGCGAAGGAACAAGGTATTCTGAGAAGCCCCCCCCCCCCCCCCCCCCCCCCCCCTTATTATTAAACAGGCCGACCGTACACGATTGCGTTCTGTGGTGTAAACGGTGTGGGGAAGTCAACGAACCTGTCGAAGGTCGCGTACTGGCTGAGGGGCAACGGGTTGTCGGTGTTGATCGCCGCATGCGATACGTTCAGGAGCGGAGCAGTGGAGCAGCTTAAGGTACACAGTGGGAGGATAGGCGTCCCAGTATTTGACAAGGGCTACGCAAAGGATGCGGCTGAAGTGGCGAAGGATGGGATTTATAAGGCGAAAAAAGAAGGCTTCGATGTAGTGCTTGTGGACACTGCAGGGAGAATGCAGGACAACGAACCGCTGATGAGATCGCTGGCAAAACTAATCCACATCAACAAACCGGACTTGGTGTTGTTTGTTGGGGAGGCCCTTGTTGGGAACGACGGTATAGATCAGTTGAAGAAATTTAACTACTCTCTTGTGAAGCACACCCCCCCGGGTGATGTCCCCCGTGGCATTGACGGCATCGTCCTCACCAAGTTCGACACCATCGATGACAAGGTCGGGGCTGCTGTTTCCATGGTCTACCAGTCTGGTCAGCCCATTGTTTTTGTTGGTGTAGGTCAAGACTACCAAGACCTTCGTACCCTTAACCCGAATGTTGTCGTGAGCTCTATCCTTGACTAGTATTTTTTTTTCCTTTTTTTTTTCTTTTTTTTTTTGGAGACAGGAGGGGCGGGAGGAAAAGGAGGACAAGAAAAAAAAAAGAATTCCCTCATGCATTGCACAGCATCGACCCTCGCTCTTCCCCCCCCCCCCCCCCCCCCCCCCCCCCTTCTCCTCTCCTTTTTATTTCCAGCAAAAACAAAAGAAAAATAAAAAAGTACTGTCTTGTGCAGGAGGGGGTAGAGGAACCTTTTCATGCCGAAAAAGAAGTTAGTTTCTAACCCCTCCCTTTCCTCCCAGTATTCGAGGTCCTTGCCAAGGATGTTCTTTGTGGTCTGATGGGTGTGTCTTTGTTGGGCCAGGACGCCGTTTGTCGTCTCTTCATCTTCAAAGGAGTAAGATTTCGGGTGTTTGGTTTTCTCTTTTTTTTTTATCCCCCTTTCATAGTTTCCTTTCTCAACCCCCTTTCCTCATTGGTTACCTCTTTTTTCTTTTATCTTCCCCTTTCCATCCCTCTGTTATCACCACCACGTACCCCCAAGCCCCCTCTTTCCGTCTGGGACCAAGGAGTATACCCCATCCGCTCTCACCCCCCCTTTTTTTTTTGCTCTCCCCTGTAATAGCTTATCAAAGCAAAGAGAAAAGAGAGAGAGAAAAAAAAAAAAAAAAAAATGTCGATTCTGATCATGCTTCGGTGTTTGCTAACAGGCGCAGAGAAGACCATGGCGATACCAATTGGGGAGAACCTGAGGGTAGGAGACCTTCAGAACAAGGTCGGGGGGGACGCGCTTCTGATGGAGGGCGTGGAGCTGGACAGGGAAATGCTGCTGTCGGATGTAGGAATCGTGAACGAAGACGTGATAGAAGTCAGACACCGCGAGGACCCGCACGTCGAACATACAAGCACAGGGTACCCAGCCAACGACGAGTCAATGCAAAGGGCTGTGGAAGAATGCGACCTGGAAACCATCAAACTCTTGCTTAAATGCAACATAACCCTACAATCCAAACATATCCACTTCGCGTGTAAGGAAAACATGGAAGACCTTCTGTACCTGATACTGGAAAAAAGTGCGTGTCTTAATATGCGAAATCCTGAGGGGGAGACACCACTGATCACGGCCAGCAAACATGGCAACTTGAAGTGCATGCAACTAATCCTCTCGAAGGACCCTATCGACACTGTGAAGTGCAACGAGGGCAAGACGTTCCTCCACTATGCCTGGAAATGGAACACCATCAACCCCATCGCGTTCAATAAGTCTCTACTTCGCGCCCAGGACAACGAAGGGAAGACCCCTCTTAGCTATGCCATCATCCACAAAAAGAGCCAGCTCCGTTACCTATTGTATAATGATGGGTACCATTTGATAGGAGCAGACCACGATGGGAACACGGCCATGCATCTTGCATGTTTGCATGATCACGTGGCGGCCGTGAGGCTGTTTATGTCTCTATACCCGTATCCTGTTATTGCATCGCAGAATCATGACTTGAATACATCTCTCCACCTGGCTGTGTTGCACGGGCGGAAGGAATGTGTCAAAGCCTTGGTTCTCGGAAGCACTGTGCGGCCTTCGCTTACGGAGAAAAACCGTGATGGTTTGACCCCTCTTGACCTCCCAGCCAGCGAGGAGATAGAGCAGTTACTAACAGACTTTAAAAACAAGTACCACGGCAGGCACGTTAAAGAAGATGATCGAGAAGTTCAAAAGAAGGCAGAGTGCGGGTGCATTCTCATGTAAGTGGACGGACACAAATTTCAGTATTTGAGTAACCTGTTTTCCCCTCTCTTGGAGAAAGAAAGAAGAAAAAAAAAAAAGAAAAAAAGAAAAGAATATCCCCCCTTCCTCGCCCTTTTTTTTTTTTTTTTTTTTTTTTTTTTTTTTGATTCTCCTTTGAGTATATTCACTTTCACCATTTCCCGATGCCACTGCAGTGGGATCGTTGCTAACACCTCGAATTTAATCTCTTTTGTCGCTTCTTATTAAATTATTTTTTGGGGGTAAGAAAAAAGAGATACATTAATGTTAATTATTCACTGCAAACTCCTTCTCTTCGATGACGCGCACCCTCACGCACACCTTCACGTTCATTATACTGTGTTTTACTATTTCCAGCACCAGCAAATTCCACACAGGGAGGGATGGCGGGGGTGGCGAGGGATGACGAGAAACTGAACAGGGACTTATGTAAGTCAGGTGCGAAGGTCTTTTACTTCGAAGCGAACCACGCATGGGCTCTTGGGGTAGTTGAGAAAGATGACGGGAAATTGTTCACTGTGAAGGGGACGGGGTTCAACAGCACAGAAGTGGCACCGTTGGAAACCACCAAGGTCTCGGATAAGCAGATCTGGCCTGCACGAGAAGATGTTCTAGACGAAGATGTCCGCGACTTGCTAGACCTCACAGTGCTTCACGATTCAACCATCCAGAGATGCCTCTTCCTTCGGTACATGAAAGACATGGTCTATACCAACATCGGCCAAATCGTTGTGGCACTGAACCCTTGGAACTTCAAGATCTCCTGGTACACCGACGATAACATGCCCAAGTACCTTGCCGAAGGAGAGGTCATCAAAGAGAACGTTCCCCATTCTTGGGCACAGGCGCACAACACCTACAACGACATGAAGCGTGAAGCCGAGAACCAGACAATCCTAATCTCAGGGGAGAGTGGTGCAGGCAAGACAGAGGCTGCTAAGATCGTCATGAAATACCTCGGGTCCGTCTCATGTCTACAGGGCGCTGAATCCGCGAAAGAGGCCGCTAGGAAGGTCGCCTTCAACATCAACCAGGCCTCGCCCATCCTCGAGGGCTTCGGGAACGCTAAGACCGTCCGCAACGACAACTCCTCGCGGTTTGGGAAGTTTATGAAGGTGCAGTTCGACGATGTTGGGTTCCTCGTTGGCGCGTACACCATCAAGTACCTTCTCGAAAAGTCGCGTATCGTGACGGCGAACCCCAACGAAAGGGTCTACCACAGCTTCTACCTGCTTCTTAAAGGAAAAGATAAGTCCCGCTACCAGCTTTCAGATCCGAGCAATTACCACGTGAACGCCGGTGGGTGCATCGACATCCCTGGAGTGGACGACGGCGATGACTACAGGATATGCTTGGAGTCGATGACGAACTGTGGCTTCAGCGAGATGGAACAGAACGGTGTGTGGAAATGCATTGGGGGCATACTGCACTTGCTGCAGGTTAAGTTTTCAGCGTTAGATGCCGATTCGTGCAAGATCGAGGAAGGCACAGTGGGCCTGGTCGACCTGACAGCTAACATGTGGGAGGTGAACGCAGATACACTGCGAACCGAGCTCGTGACAACAACAATGGAGACACGCGATGGGCCCGTCACGAAGAAGTTGACGACAGTGAAGGCGGCGGACAGCAGGGACGCAGTGGTGAAGGCTACCTACGACGAACTCTTTTCGTGGCAGGTGAACAAAATCAACAAAATAACGGACTCCGGGACGGGGACGAACTTCATCGGGCTGCTTGACATCTTCGGCTTCGAAGACTTTGAGTACAACTCTTTTGAACAACTGTGCATCAACCTTGCGAACGAGACCCTTCAGAACCATTACAACACCTTCATCTTCACGAAGGACATGGAGGAGTGCAAGGCTGAGGGCGTTAACGTCACCGAGGTCAAGTGCCCAGACAACAGCCCGTGCCTTGCCATGATCGCACAAAAATCTGGCATTTTGCACGTCCTAGACGACGAGTGCTCCCTGGGGCAGGGCAGCGACGCGGGGTTCCTCGACAAGGTGCTTGACGCACACGCTTCGAACCCTTTCTTCAGCCAGAAAAAGCTTTCTAAGAATTCTTTCATCGTGCACCACTACGCAGCGTCTGTCAACTATACCGTCGAGAACTGGCTTGAGAAAAACCGAGACACCCTTAAAAAGGACATGAAGCTCATGATGCGTGCCTCACAACACTCCCTTATCGCCTCCCTCATACCAGAGCCCGATGACAACGCAAAGAAGGTCACCACAGGCGGTTTCTTTAAGCAACAGCTGGTGGAGCTCATGGCGCTCATCAACAGCACGCAACCCCATTGGATCAGGTGCGTGAAACCGCACCCTGCGAAGAGACCCCTCATGGTGGACGGCGTGCAGACGATGACGCAGCTGGAGTCGAGCGGTGTGCTGGGTACCGTGAAGATCCGAAAGGCGGGCTTCCCTGTGCGGATTACTTACCAGAAGTTTATTGCGAGGTTCAAGTGTATCTTGGGCGGCGGACCGCCCCCGGACAGTCCTCTCAACGTGATGCAGGAGTTTTGCAAAAAAGTGGTCGCAAAGGCAGAAATCGATCCCCTAAAAGGGCAGTGCGGAAAGACGAAAATGTTCCTGAAGAACGAAGCGAACCAGCGATTAGAGGCTGTGAGGGAAGCAGCGTTGAGGACACATGTTGTGTGCTTGCACAAGCATGCGTGGACGAGGGTGTCTGAGCTAGTGGTCAGGAAGCAGAGATGGGTGTGGGGGGTCAAGAAGATACAAGAAGAGGTAAGGGACTGGCTGCAAAGAAGCATAGCAGAGCGAGCAGAGAGGGAACGACAACGCCAGGAGCTGTTGGAAACGTTAAAAAGCGTTTTGGAGCCGTTCGAAGAAGAATGGAAAGCGGCGACCAAAGAAGTTGAAGAAGAAGAAACCCGGGAATGGGAAGCATTGATGGCAGAGAACAGGGAGTTCCTTGGGACCAAGGTGGCTGAGGTGATGCGGCAGGTCACGTCCCTCGAGGAGGAAAACCGCGCCGTGATCGAAGCCGAGGAAGAGGAAGAACGAGAAAGCTTCGAAAACACGATCGCCGCAGAAAAGACCGGGCTGATGTTCAAAGAAATCGAGTTTTTGGAAGAAAGGCTTCGCAATGACATCGAACGGGAGTGGTGGAACGCGGAACTACCGATGAAACCAGCAGAAGGCGGCCTCACCATGGAGTGGGAAGAACAACGAGACGTAACCAGGCAAGTACTCGGGGATGAGGACAATGTGGCGCAGACGCGAGGCATGAAAGGGCTTTTAGAAGAGTTTCTAAAGATGGAAATACAGCTTGTGGAAGAAGACAGAGGCGACTGGTCCGAACCGTACAACAGGAACATCATAAAGAAAGAAGAGCTCACGAGGAGAAGATTCTTCAACCAACAGTTCACCATCGGGTGGACGGAGGCCAGGCTCACAGAAGAACAAGTCTTTGAAATGATATGGCGTGCAGACGTCGCAGACACTGAAGACACACGGTTCCGATCCATCCTCCAAGCCTTTTACACATCAACCCTCAGGCAGGTCGAGGCACCGAACACCTTCAAAGGTCTAGACTCGGAGCCCGCATGCAGAAAGCTCATTGAAAAAGAACGTCGCGACACAGTTCGCAAGCTCTATGCCGCGTGGAAGTCTCTCAAATACCAAACAGCAGAGTCGTACTCTAGAAGGTGCATCGATCAACAATGTGACCTATCTTTCGTTGAAATCGAGAAGCGTGCCAATGTGGAGATCAGCGAGATGAGCATGCGCGACCAGGTATGCACAAAAAAACAACTGAACTTTAAAAAAAAAACCCCACCACAGTGCCGAGAGGTGTACGAGCCATTCCAGCAAAACATGAAAGAGAAGCGTGAGTTGAGGGAGAAACGGCAGTTAAAGCGGGACAGGAAAATGCGAGCGCTGCATAAACTGTGGGTGCAGGAGAATGAAAGGTTGGAACGGGAAAGGTACGGTGATACCGGACAGGACTGGCGGGATCAGAGCGAAGAATTGATCAACGTGCTGAATCGGTACAGAGAGGTGGCGGGAGGGGTGCAGGGGTATGGTGAGGAGTCTCAAATGGCGACGACGGCAACTAAAAGGAAAATAGCTGATTTCGGCGAATACATGCGGAGGGTGGAAGAAGGTGAGGATGTTGAGATGGAAGAGTCATTCACAACCACACCGGAGACCCTGTGGGGGCACCTCAGGAGTGTTCAAGCAGAAGGCTCCCCGAGAGCCTCGCCGTCCCCTGCTCTCCCCACGCCGGTACCACCCACACCCTTAGATGTCCACCTGGGCGTTGCAGACGGGGGATACCTCGTCAGACCGGACCTTCCCTCCCCCTCGCGAGGTAACGGTCGCCCCATGATGCCTTCCCCTCTCCCCCCCTTGCCTGTCGACACCTCCCTCCCCTTCCTCGACCAGGTCATCCAGCATGTCTCTGACATTCACGACACCGTTGCCGACGCTGACCTGTTCAGAGAAGCGATGAGGCATTCCAATGCCAGAGTTGGCCTCGGCCTTGACGCCATCCCCCAGGGGAACACTGAGCGTGTCGTTAGCTCGTTACCACCGTGGGCGCGGTAGGAGGGGGAAAAATATATGAAAAGAAAACCCCAACACCTCCCCCTTATCCTTCTATATCCTAACAAATGTTGTAGCTGTATAGCAATACCCTCCTTCTTGTGTTTATTTCTTTTTTGTTCTTCAGTATAGTATTGTGTTTCTACCCGTGTCCAATGTTTACCCAAGTGGTGGCAACATGGAGGTTAGCAAAAGAGGCGTCCTCGAGGTGAGGGGTCCGATGACTCTGCGGTGGGCGGTGAAGGAGTGGCGTGTGGTGGGGACAACCCTCTGCGACGCTCGAACGGAGATCGACCTTCGGACCTGCAAGCTAGAGGCGTCTATAGGGGATGTTGACTTCACCGTCACCTCGCAAGACGGGTGCGTGCAGAGGATGTTCAAGACTGAGCTACCCTACGAAGCAGCTGAGTGGGTGCAATGCATACGGAATATCCAAGGCAGGCGTTGACACGGTGCCTTTGGACATCCCCCCTTTTTTGAATAAGTCAAATAAGTGACTCTACTCAATATAAAAAAAAAAAAAAAAAAAAAAAAAAAGAAACAAAAAAAAATTGAAGAAACAAGGGAAAAAAAAAAAAAAAAAAAAAAAAAGAAACAAAAAATGCCGTTCACAAACGAGCAGCTGAAAGAAGCCTTCAACCTGTTTGACTGCGATATGTATGTAAAAAAGGAAAAAAAAAAAACAAAATATAACAAACAGGGGTGGATACATCGATCAGGAGGAGATGGAGCTGGTGTTCAAGGGGCTTGGGATGGTCCTGGACCGTGTGGAGGTTGAGGACATGATGAGGCCGTTCGACACAGATGGCGACGGGAAGATCAGCTTCGACGAGTTTTGCGTGCTTGTGAGGCAGCGGATGAAGGAGAACGAGGGACCGAAGGAGGTCCTTGAGGCGTTCAAGGCCTTCGATTTGTCCAACACTGGCGTCATCTCTAAGGACAACCTCAGGGAGGTAGCCGAGATGCTCAGCGAACGTGTCACCGACCAGGACATCGACGAGATCTGGCACTACTGCGCGATGAATGATGCCGACGATGCTGGCGTCCCCAACTTCACCTTCCACGCGTGGCGTGCTGTTATCGACCAGATCTCCAACAGGGGCGCCAACAAAGAAAGCAAAGAAGAAGACGGAGAGGAGGAGCTGAACTCCACCAAGAAGGCCCACCTCCCCGCTTACGACTCCTCCATCTGGACCGACCTCGAAATCCAGGAGGAGGTCGACAGGACGCACCGCCTCCAGGAATGCAACAAGAAAGAAGAAGACGCCAAACTGCGCCAGGAAAAGGCAAAAGACGCCAAGGCAATGCTTAAAAAATATAAGGCAGAGACCCAAGCCGAGAGCACGGTATGCCATTCACTGCACCACCACTACTAACTCACCACAGCACACCGTGAAGGAGTCGAAGTGGAGGCAGAGACAGGAAGAGAATGATATCGTCAAGGAGAGGCTTGCGAAGAAGAGGGCGGCGCTCCAAGCGCAGGCTGAGGAAAGGGAGCAGCAGAGAAAGAGGGAAGAGCAAGAAGAGGCTGAGGTGCAGAAAAAGCTGGAGCAGAAGAGGGAGAAGTATGTCAGTCCACCACAAACAAATTTCTCAACAGCTTGAAGAGAACGGATGGCATGGTTGACCCGGAGCCTGAGGAACAGGCTTAGAGTGTCCCTTTGTACCTGCCGCACCCCTCCCCTACCCCCCCTAGTGTTGATTCCCCTGCCACATATTTGTGGCTTTAGTACGAGAGGCCCTTTTTAGAAGCCCGTTTCTTCTAATGGGATATCCCCCCCTGCCCCTGTTGTACCCCATGCCCCATGCCCCATACCTCTACCTCTACCCTGCGACCACACGTTTATTTCAGAATAGTCCCCCTACTCTCCGCATCCCTGCATCCTTCCATTTTCCTTTTTTGTTTTTGTTTGCTTCTTTGTCTGTTGTGTAGCAAATCCAACCGGTCGAAGGAAGGGCAAGTAGGCATGTGGGACCACAACTCAGTGGCGGAGACGCTGACGGGCGATGAGAAGGACACGATGATGGAGACAGCGATGGAGGACTTGAGTGTGACGAGCAGCCCTGTGTGCAAGAGAAACGTGACGTTTCCGAAGGGGCAGAAGAAGGAGGAGATGTTGATGTACTACCCTGAGGACGAGGTCAACGAAGACGAGAAGGTGGAGGAGGCCGTGGCCAAGCTGCGGGGCGTGGTCCAAAAGATAGAGGTGACCCGAGCCAAGGAGGTCGCCAACGACGAGCGTCTGCAGACAGAACCAACGTTCTTGCGGGAGTCGTTGAAGAGGATAGAGACACTGACCGACGTCGTGACAGAAGTGGCGGGGTGTGGCCCTGCACCAGAGATGTCCGTGCTTAAATCAACGTTGGTACTGCAGAGAGCGGGAAGAGCCGCAAGATCACGATGCCTGTCAGGGTGCAGACACTCCGTGATAAGGCAGCACGACGAGGTAGCTTTTTTAAAAGCAAGGGAAAAGGAGCTGGCAGACAAGGTGAGGGGTTTGGAAGAGAGGTTGCAAGACTCCTCAGACCGCCCCGATCAAGCAGGGGCGACGAAGAAGGCTGCTGCGTACATGTTAAAGCAGCAGTCGCAGATCGACCAGTTGGACAAGGAGCTCATCTCGCTCAGGGCGCAGGCACGCATGACCCCTTTATCGGGCTCAGCGTCTGTCCCCACTCCGCTGTCAAAGTCGTCTACCTTCACCCCTGCTTCGACCTTTACGCCGCCTCGGTCTGGTGGATCCTTCCAGACCCCCGTAAGGTCACGCTCCCCACCACAGCGCACGCGCTCGCCTCCTCGTATCTATACCCCTCTCTCTCAGCTCAACTACCGTTCCACCTCTCCACACGTAAAACGCCTGCCCCCCACAGGTGGCGGTCCCGGGGGCCCTTCTTCGCAGCGACTTCACAGGTGCCTCACTCCACGCTGAATGAAAAAAAAAAAAAAATGGAAAAAAAAAAAATCCGAGAAAAAAAAAATAGGGCTTGTCATTTCCCACCGTCCTCCCTTGCTGTAAAAAAAAAGTGTTGGGGGGGGGGGGGGGGGGGGAGGGGGGCGTAGTAGTGTGATTTTTTTTCTCCCTTTCCCCTCTTCCTTTCCCCCACCCTGGAGGGGGAAAAAAAGAAAAAAAAAGAGAGGGAGGGAACGAATAAGAAAAAGAAAAAAAAGCCAAGGAAGACCCGGATCCCCTGGGGGGTCGTTTTCATTGTATGCTGTGCTCCAAAAGGGGGAAAAATCTCCTTTCCCCTCCATGTTTTACCCCCCCCTCTTTTTTTGATGTTTGTTCTCTACCTTTTTTTTTTTTTTTCTTCTTTCCCCCACCACCTGCTATACCCTCGTCTCCTTCGCGTTTTTCCTTTTCTTTTTCCATCGTATTAGTTTTTTTTTTCTGCATTTTTCTTTAAAAATAAACATTACGAACAACCCATCGCAGCATTATACCTACCATCACTCTTTTCCCCCCGGTATAATTTTCCAGCAAGATTCACGAGAAGGAATAATATAAAAAAAAGAAACTTTAAAAATAAAACTAAAGGGCGTGATAAGAGCAAAGGGCAGCTGAAGGCGTGGTGCCGTTTGGATAAAGTCATCCGAGAAATAAATAAAAGATTAAAAAAAAAAAAAGAAACTATCATCGAAATCTTTTTTTCAAACCCTTTTAAAGAACGGGGGAAGGGGGGGGGGGGCGACAATAGATGCGGGCAGAACACTGAACACGTGTTATGCAAGAACGCAAGAAGCACCCATCACCGAGCGAAGTGACACTGGGCGGAGGGACAATTGTAGATTACAAACAGTGGTTGGACGACTTACCTCCTATCAAGCCTCAGGGTGAGGCGCGAAGGCACCCGAGACCAAGGAGAGTGTCTCACAAACCAGCTCAGAATGTGAAACACATTGAAATGACAACCAGTAGGAGGAACACTAGCTTACCGTGTTTGGATGAAAAAGCAAACCTTGTGAGGGAATTGATCACAGCGGTCTGCCCGAAGTGGAAATCTGAAAAAGTAGAAAAAGTCATCAATGATTTGCAAGGCGAGCCGAGGCAGAGCCTTGACATGTCTGCCGAAGATACTATTGAGGTAAAATCTGTCTGGGCGGCCCTCCTGGAGAGCTCCGACTCGGATAAAGAGCTGACTTTTCACGCATTCCGCCTCCTTGTACCAAGCGATGTCACCACCGAGGAGCTCCTTACAATGTTCGTCTCTGTCCCGTTGACGCCTTCGTGCATGCTCAACGAAACGGGTTTTCTTCATCTCATGAAACATATCTACCCTCCTTATCGCGGCGGGGCACAGCAGTCTTCCACTGCGTCCGTCAGCCTCATGGTCAAGAAGACTCCTTATTCTAACCTGCTGACAAACTCTGGCGTCATCGTCCAACACCCGAGGACACCCGCTCCGCGACGACGGAAACACCGCTTTACAGCGCAACAAAGGTGATTCTTCTCTCCCTTTTCTTTTTTATTTACCCCACTAGCTGCTCATGACACCCAAAAAAGAAGAGAAGCAACAAAAAAAAAGAAAAAAAAATGCCCGCTGGAAAGGTACCACAAGGCGGTGCGGGCTACACCTTCGCCCTTCCTGGGAACCAGGCGTACAATGTCCTCCCTGGGAACCTTTACCTCCCGGCGCAAAATTCAGGTTTGTTTTTTCTTCTCTTCCCCCCCTTTTTTTGTTTTTTGCGGCAAACGAAGGCGAGGACGGCCTGCGGTACAACTTGGGTCATCCAATAGTGCGCGGCACAAAGCGGAAGAGGGCGTTATGACAGGAGGACACTCTTTTTCCGAGCCAACCGGCAAACAGCCACTGCAGGCACCAGCAGAACGGGCGACCGATTAGTGTGATTACTTATGAACAGTAAGCACCCTGCAAAACGTTATCCGCTTTCTCTCTTTTTCTCACCATTCCCCCTCTCCCTCCCCCCCTGCAGGATACACCGTCACATACCAGAAGTCATGAGCTAGGTTTGTCTACAGGAGCTAAACGCTTTTAAATTTACACTACACCTTGTTCTGGTTTTCTTTTTTTCTTTCCTCCTGACTTCTTAATAAAACGCCCATGAAAAGGAGGGGGGTGTCAGGGGTTTTCAAAAAGTGGCTCGCCAGCCACCATGTACTCCCCCCCTAGTGCCCCTCTGGGGTTCCTGTCCACGATGCCTGGGTACAGCGCGAGGGACAGATACGACCCAAAGTTTAAGCTTCCAAAAATGCCTAACAAGGGGCCTGACGGCGAGGGACGGAGAGTACAGAAGATGAAGGTGATAGAGAAGGACAAGGACAAAGATCATGAAGTTAAACTTCCGGAGCTCAAGAAGATACTGGTGGATGAGGAAGACACGGGGTTCGATGCCTTATCTAGGTCGCTGGGAAAAGTGATTGGCGAGCTTCTTGACGACAAACTGGAGGACAGGTGGTACCATGTGTCAAGACACCTGGAAACCATGCCCCACGGGCACGTTGTGATGCCTGGGGGAGACAACCTTGCAGGGGCCCTGGGTACCCTTCTTGATCCACGTCCAGAGGCACTTCTCACTTTCATTGATGTCTCTTTTTATCACCTGCTGCAGAGCTACCCAGATCTCGAGTCACTCTTCAACACCGCTAGGAGCACTCTCCTCAGAGCATTGCACTACCACATCGCACCGCCGCCGCTTCGCGAGGTCCGCGACTCAGTTCAAGACAGAGTCATGCTGTACAAGGATGCGAAGGCCAAGGTGCTGAGGGCACGCAGCATGTCTGTCGGTGGCGACGTAGGCCTATGTAGCCCGCGGAGCGTGGTAAGCATCGGTGTGGGGAGGGCCATCGACAGGTGGCAGAGGATCTGCTTGAAGAGCACTTTTGCTGCGTGGAAAACGGTCGTCGGGGAGAGCGTGAAGAGGAAGGCCGTCGAGGGGACAAACGCAAGCATCACAGTCAGAATGCAAGAGGCAGAAAAGGAGGTGGCGGAGCTGTCGAATTCCGAGGAGAGGTGGACCATGGTGTGGAAGCTGGAGCAGGCCACAGCTGAAGTAAACCTGCTGCAAACGGAGCTGAGGTCACAGCAGCAAGACTTTGCAGAAATGCGAAAAAAGCACGAGACACATATCACAAAGCTGCAAGCAAAAGTCAAGTGGCTGAGTGCCATTGTCGACCAGCTGATGCCCGCTGCAGAGGAGTGCCGCGCCTTCTCTCCAGAGCACATTTGTGAACTGCAAGCGACGATGCACGAAGGCGGCGAGATGCCCCTACACGTAGCTTTCGACCACCTGTACCCCGACGACGCAGAGCACGGTGTGACGAGCCACCTGCAACGCTTGCTGGACATCAACACGATCGACGTAGATGTCCTCGACGACGATGTGGTTAAGAACCTAGCGCAGCTCGTAGCAAAGGTTGAGGCCCATGCCACACCCACAGTACCGCGGCCTAGCGACGGTGAAGTCCAAGACCCAGTCAAGGTGATGCAAGCCACCATAGCAGGACTTCGGAAGCAGCTCGGCTCCATCAGCACCTACTGCAAAGGTGCCCTGCGCGACGCGGTACGCTCCTGCATCGCAGCCCGCGAAGAACAACTTGCGGCGTCCTTGAAAGAGGCTGAGATGACACGAGACAACCCTTTGCTGCTGGAGGCAATTCAAAATGCGGAAGTGTGTCCAGAAGACAGAAGCGGTGTGTACGACTGCTTGCAGAGGAACGAAAAACGGCTGCTGGGTGTGTACCAGTACTACGCATCTACCGACAAGACAGTCGACATTGTGATGAGCAGGAACGAGTGGGAGAAGTTCTTGCGTGACGTCAAACCGGATACAAGGCGGAAGTCACGGGTGTCTGTACCCGACGTGCAGCGCAACACAGCAAAGGACAAAGACAAGGACAAGTCGGGGAAGGAATGGTACCTTCCTGCAGCATACTTGGAGCAACTAGTGCGGCATGCGGTGTCGCTGCCGAAGGGGCAGGGCGTGGTAGCCAAGACAGAGCAGTTCGTGGAAACAATAAAAATGTCAAACATTATGTACGTGTGTTGCGATGAGTTCATGAAGAACTTAAACGGAGACGCAACACAGGCGGTACTAAAGCAAGCTAAACAGGTACTAAGCCTGCTGTTCAACAAGTACGCACTGGACAAGGGTAAGGGTGTGACCTTCAAGGAGTTCAAGAAGCTGGCTGACGATGCTCACGTGGTGGACGAGATCTGCACTCACTACGCAATTCAGCAGCTCTTCCTCAAGATGCAGTCAGGTACTACCCTCCTTGTCCCCCTGGGTGAGCCGTGTGCTGATTTGCCTACCTTCACCATGCTAGTGTGCGGAATAGCTGTTTACAAAAACCCTGCCCCTTATGTGCCTTTCGACATCAAAGTCAAACATTTCCTCGCTGCTTGGCTGGCGCCTCTTGCGGACCTCTCCACTGTTCGTGGAAGGCGGAAAAGCGATGTTGGTATTTGATTGTGTGCTGAAAAAAGGTTTCTTTTACAAGAAGTCTTTTTTTTTTTGACACCCCCCCTTTTTTTGTTCTACATTCCACACCAAAAAAAGAAGAACCCCCCCCCCCCCCCCGCTTCCGAGAAGAAAAAAAAGTCATGGGCATCTTGTCTATTTTTTTTTTCAGCCCATTATTTTTTTCCCCCTCCCTTTCTCTTTCTTTTTTTCTAGTTTTTGAGTAGTTTTTTTTTTTTATCTTCTCTTTTTTTTTTTTTTTTTTTTTTTTTTTTTTTCGAAACAAAAAAAAAAACACTCAAGAAAAAAAAAAAAAAAAAAGAAAAAAAAAAAAAAAAAAAAAAAAAAAAAAACAACTTCTTCTTCTTTCTATTTAAACGTTGACACATTTCCCCGCAAAAGAAAGATATTTCCAGGAGGAAGAAAAAAAAAAAAATGAGCGAAGCGATGACATGCAGCAAGTGCCGCCAGGTGGGGCAGGTGAGGAGGTGTCCGTGCTTGCTAGCAGCGTATTGCAGTGGGGAGTGTCAACGAGAAGACTGGAAGGTGCACCACGAAGTGTGCTCCGCGGTGAGGAGGATACGGGACGAGGAGAGCTGTGGGAGCAGTGGCGGGCTGACGGATACTGAAAGCAGGGAAAGAGAAAGCCCCGTGAAAAAGGACAAAAGGGACATGCTCAGCACACAGCAGGTTGTGATGCTAAACGAATGCGTCGAAAGGCTTGCTACCACCTCACCCTCGCTGGTTGCAGCCGTGTTTATTGACCTCGTTCAGAGTGACCCTGTGAACCTTCTCCCCATTGCCATGCGTGCTCTTGCCTACTCTCCTGTGCAACCCCTGCCTGCGTCTTCTTACATACCTAGTCGCCCTGTTCAGGCAAAGCTTATGGGGAACGCTCCCATGCCCTCTTCTTATTTACCAGGTGTAGAGGGGGTTCCCCTGGCTGCGTACTCCCAACCCATGCAAGGTCAAAAGAATTTTTTTGCAACGTCCCTTGTCCCTGCCCCTGTCCCTTTACAGCAACAACAGTTCCAGCCTGATCTGGAGCCGAACTCTCTTGCTTCTGCCATGGCGTCATCGGTGCTTGAGTGATGAAGGAACGTGAGGGAGAGAATGAATAAGAAAAAAAAAAAAAAAAAAAAAGACTCCTGTTTTCTAAAGCTTTCCCTTCTCCCCTTCATAAGGCGATTTTTTTTTTTTTTTTTATTAGCTGCGGTTACGGAGTGTGTTAATCTCAATATACCGATGTATATAAATAAAAAAGAAAACCATTTTTTTTTTTTTTTTTTTTTTTTTTTTTTTCAGTCGTACCATATCGGATAGATTAAAAAGATTTGCTTTTTCTTTTTTTTTTTTGTTCTTTTTTAAAACCTTTTAATACCAAAGGTGCGGTATCTGTATCCATAGACATTCTTAATAGAACGAAAAACCGAGACGAAGAAGAGAAGAAGGGGGGGGGGGGGGGGGGTAGCCCAAAAATTTAGTTTGAACTTTCACATAAGACTGGAATAATGGTGGCTTTTGCCGCCTGATACCACCCCCCCCCCCCCCCCCCCCCCCCGGACAAATTGCGAAATATTTCTGTTCATTTTTTTTTCTCCCTCTCCCTGCAGTCTCTTTTCCCCTAATTTATTATTTTAACTCTAACTAAATGTTTTTTTTTTCTTTGTGCAATATTTCACAATCTATGATGAATTATCAAATTAAAAAAAAAAAACTTTTTTCTTTTAAAAAATGTAGGGCAAGGTGCCATTCGTTGTTGTACGAAATAATCCTTTGCTAGGGTTAAAAAAAAAAAAAAAAAAAAAAAAAACATTTGCATTTCTTGAGCCAACATGATGACGGCGTACGAGAACCTGTTTTGTCTCTTTCCCCCCCCCCCCCCGTCCCAGCGGACCATGTTAGCTATCAGTCCAGTACTCTTAATGTTGCAGGAGCTTTCCAACTGATGTCAGCGTTTAGTTGGTTTACCAACGCATGCTGGGAGACTGACAGATTTTTAAAAAGAGAAAGGGAGAAGAAAAAGAAAAGAAAAAATGGAAGAAAGAAAACACACACAAACACAATATTGCACCCTGCAGACAGACATTCCCCTCTCTTCACTCTCAAATCGTGTGCTGTTGTTTGTCATTTCTGTACTATCCTGTTACCATTTATTTACCAAGAAAAAAAGAGAAAAAAAAAAAAAGAAAGAAAAAATTGTCGAAATACGGACTGATGTATTAACTACACCAGTTTGTTGTGAAAAGAAGAAGAAGAAAAAAAAAATCCTGGTGGGGGCCAGTGTTGTTTTTTTTTCTTTTTTTTTTTTTTTTTTTTTTTTTTCTATTTGTCAAAACAGAGCATGAGGATGCGTGGCATATAAGAAAAGAAAGGAATACAATTTTTTAGGACAATACTGACCCCCCCACCGTCCCCTCTTCACTCTCCCCCACTCTTTTCCTTCTTCCTCCTCCCTTGTCATCTATCATACACCGACGGAAAGAACAAAGAAAAAAAAAAGAAAAAAAACCTATTCTTTCTTCATTCTATCCTTCCTCCTCCCCGCCCCCCCTTTTTTTTCACTTGCTGTAAACGAATAGTATCGGTTGAGGGGAGCAAAAAGAGAGAGAGAGAGAGAGAGAGAGAGAGAAAAAGGCTGTAAACCCCCATCCCATGGCACTTTTTCGTTTTTTTTTTTTTTTTTTTTTTTTTTTTTTTTCTTCTTCCCCCAGCAGTGTCTTTATTATTATTTTTTTTACTTTCTCATATTTCCTTTTTTTTTTTCAAATCAACACCCCCACCCATAAATCTTTCAGCAACAAAAAAAAAAAGAAAAGAAAAAAAAATGATGAGGTCTATGCTTAAGAGAACTGCCACCAAACCGCTGGCCAGGTGGTGCTGTTCGCCTCCAGTGACATCTTTGGTGACGCAGCCAGCGCCTGGGTTCAAGGCGCAGGCAGTGGTGGGGGGTGAGATCAAGGAGGTGAAGCTGGAGGACTACAAAGGCAAGTACGTGGTGTTGTTCTTCTACCCTCTGGACTTCACCTTTGTGTGCCCCACGGAGATCTGCTCTTTCAACGACAGGGCCAAGGAGTTCGAGGAGATCGGGTGCCAGGTGCTTGCGTGCTCTGTGGACTCCCACTTCTCCCACCTTGCCTGGACGCAGCAGCCCAGGAACAAGGGCGGGCTGGGTGAGACTCAGATCCCTCTCATCGCTGATCTTGACAAGTCCATTGCCCGCAACTATGGTGTCTTGCTCCCTGCTGGGGTGGCCCTCCGTGGGCTCTTTGTCATCGATGGCAAGGGTACTGTTCGCTCTTCCGTGATCAACGACCTCCCAGTAGGACGCTCTGTTGACGAGGCTCTTCGTGTGGTGAAGGCCTTCCAGTACACTGATGAAAACGGTGACGTTATGCCCTGCAACTGGACACCCGGTTCCACCACCATGAAGGCAGACCCCGTCGGCTCCCAGGAGTACTTCGCCAAGCAGGCGTGATTTTTTTTTTTTTTTTTTTTAAAGTGTTTTTTTTTTTTTTTTTTTATTTCACTCTTCAGAAATTACTTCACGCACTGGGGGGCCCATTACTTCACGCTAAATCTCATTACTTCACGGTGAAATAATGGCCTGTTTTCCGTGAAGTAATAGGGGGTTTCCGTTAAATAATATGCCTCGGTAGGCCAATTTTTGCCTCGGTTCGGTTCCCAGTGGGGCTACTTTTTCCTCTCAGTTTGCTAATTTCCCCCAGGTTCAGTTCAATTGGCCAACTTTTGCCTCGGCTCAGTTCCAAGTTGGACTACTTTTTCCTCCCAATTTGCCCACTTTTGGCTAGACCTTGTTCCCAGTTTCTGTGGGTAACTCTTCTGTGGGTAAGGGTAACTTAGTCAGCTTACCCAAGCACCCCAAAAGACTTCAAAATACCGAAGCAGCAGAAAAAAAGGAGCCAGCGGCCGCGCTAGGTATGGGAAGGCCTGATTAGAGATGGTGACAGTGGCAATGCCAGCGACAGCGGCAGCTCTTAGTCAACAAAAGGAGGAAAAACAACTTGTATTGTAACCTTTGTAACCCCTCTCTTGTTGTACCCCTTGTCACCCTGTTGTGCCCCTCGTGGTGAAGTAATTTCAGAGTGTCGTGAAATAAAACCACTTACCTACCGCCAAGTAATGCTTTACCGACCTCTCGGTTCCGCATTTTACCATCTCGGGCCCTGCGGGCCCTCGACGGTAAAATGCGGAACCTCGAGGTAACGGTAAAGTCATTACTTGTTGGCAGTAAATAGCTATTTCTTTGTTTCTGTCTGGGGGTTTTTTTGTTTTTGTTTAAAAAGAAAAAAAAAAAGCTTATTCAGTTAGGGATGGGCTTTGTTTGATATTTCTTTTCTCCCTTCCCCTTCCCCTTCCCCTCTTTCTTCTTCTTTTAAAATTTGCTCCAAAAAAAGTATCGCTTCGCAATGGAAGAAAAAAAAAAAGAAAAGAGAGAGAGAGGGGGGGGATAACGTTCCTTTTTTTTAAGTCTGCCTGCCCTTTTTTTTAATATATTTTCCCCCCTCGTTTTCTTAATTCTTCTGCCGATTATAGACCCTGGGATATAGGCCCAATGGGAAGCGGGCTGTATTGCCCATTTCTCCGCGGTGGGCTTTATTACCGAATTCCTTGTTCTTTGCACTCACAGCCACTGCTATGACTCTTTTCCTCTGCTCTCTAGCAAGGTCACTGATGTAAATCGAGAACAACAGCAGTGCCAGCACTGTGCCTTGCGGGACTCCTCCCTTGACCTTCTCTGGCCGTCTGCATGTACCACTATGTTCTTTTCTTTCTGTTTCATGTAATTGGTTATGTACTACACTGCAAACCTCGCCTTGTCCCTTTTGCACAGCTTAACGGTAGCTGAAAGAACCAAGGAAAAGAAAAAAAAGGAGACCTTCTGTCAGTGGGTCATCCCAGCTGTCCAGGCGCATGCCTGGGGTGTGTGGCTGAAAGAACCAGAGAAAAGAAAGAAAAGAGGGGGGGGAAAAAAAATGATGAAGAGAACGCTTGTGAGATGCTTCAGCATGATCCCGCAGCCCCCTCTGGACGGCTTCACCCCTGTGCTCTCGGAGGAGACGGTGAGCTTTCACTACACGAAGTATGGACCTTTAAAAAATAAAAAAGAAAAAGAAAAAACACCTCACCGCAGGCACCACACAGGGTACTACAACAAGTTGAAGGCATTTGCCGAGACGGAGCGTCCTGACCTGCTGGACAAGAGCAACGAGGACATCATCAAGACGGAGACGGGGTTCGCGTTCAACCAGGCGGCACAGCTTTACAACCACGACTTCTACTGGAACTCCATGAGCAACAAGGGGGCCGATGCTCCATCTGGGGAACTGGCTGCAAAGATCGTGGTTGAGTTCGGGAGCTTCGAGGAGTTCAAGAAGGCGTTCCAGGGTCAGGTGGGTGCTCACTTCGGGAGTGGGTGGGTGTGGCTTGTTCAGGAGAAGGACACCAAGAAGCTGAAGATCGTGCAGACCCACGACGCAGGGTGCCCCATCACAGATGACAACCTGCACCCCATCCTCACCTGCGACGCATGGGAGCATGCCTTCTACATTGATTACAGGAACGACAAGCCGAAGTACGCTGAGAACTGGTGGAACATTGTTAACTGGGAATTCGCCGCCTCCAACCTCCTCTGAGCAGTGAGTGGAGTGGCTGAGACTATTTTTTACCTCTTTTTTCTTTCTTATTGTATGGCTGGGATCAAGGAGGGGTGCCCGATGACCTGCAGGCATTCTACATTTACTACGAACGGCAGCCAAAGTACGCTGAGAACTTTTGTCAGCTGAGACTTTGTTGCTTCAAACTTGCTTTAAATTCCCTCCCCTCGCTTGTTTTCTTTTTCTTTTTCTTTTTCTTTTTCTTTTTCTTTTTCTTTTTCTTTTTCTTTTTCTTTTTCTTTTTCTTTTTCTTTTTCTTTTTCTTTTTCTTTTTCTTTTTCTTTTTCTTTTTCTTTTTCTTTTTCTTTTTCTTTTCCTTATTTTTCTCTCCGTCTTTGTTCCGTCTGGAGGAAGACTTAAAAAAAAAAGGGGGGGGGGGGGGGGCAAAAGATTGCTCCAAGGTTTTAATTAATTTAAGCGTGAAAGACATATTTAATTTCTGTGAAAAAATATCGGGAGGTTTTCCGGACAAATGTCAGACCCTTCTTGCCTTTTTTTCTTTTTTGTCCACTTCGTCACTTCCTGTGTTCTCATCGCCCTGGCTGGGTTTTTATAAGTTTTTATCTTGCACATGATGCTCATTCTATGAGCAGAAAGGCGAGTGACGGTTGGTCACCCCATCATGTTTGCAGTCCATGTCCTCGTGCTGACCTTTTGTCAGTGGGTCATCCCAGGTGACTGCCTCTGACGTCGTCCTCACGATCGGCTCCTTCTCCCGCAGCTGTTTCGGTGTCACGAGCTGCCCCACTCCCCGGCTGCTCCTGCGCTATGAAGTATTCTCTCCACCTGTACCTCTCTCTTGGCCTTGGCCTGGGCCGCGTGCGTTTCTGTTCCCCCCGCCATTATTTCACCGTGAAGTAACGAGATTTAGCGTGAAGTAATGGGCCCCCCAGTGCGTGAAGTAATTTCTGAAGAGTGAAATAAAACAAAAAAAAAAAAAAAAAAAAAATGATGAAGAGAACGCTTGTGAGATGCTTCAGCATGATCCCGCAGCCCCCTCTGGACGGCTTCACCCCTGTGCTCTCGGAGGAGACGGTGAGCTTTCACTACACGAAGTATGGACCTTTAAAAAATAAAAAAGAAAAAGAAAAAACACCTCACCGCAGGCACCACACAGGGTACTACAACAAGTTGAAGGCATTTGCCGAGACGGAGCGTCCTGACCTGCTGGACAAGAGCAACGAGGACATCATCAAGACGGAGACGGGGTTCGCGTTCAACCAGGCGGCACAGCTTTACAACCACGACTTCTACTGGAACTCCATGAGCAACAAGGGGGCCGATGCTCCATCTGGGGAACTGGCTGCAAAGATCACCGCTGAGTTCGGGAGCTTCGAGGAGTTCAAGAAGGCGTTCCAGGGTCAGGTGGGTGCTCACTTCGGGAGTGGGTGGGTGTGGCTTGTTCAGGAGAAGGACACCAAGAAGCTGAAGATCGTGCAGACCCACGACGCAGGGTGCCCCATCACAGATGACAACCTGCACCCCATCCTCACCTGCGACGCATGGGAGCATGCCTTCTACATTGATTACAGGAACGACAAGCCGAAGTACGCTGAGAACTGGTGGAACATTGTTAACTGGGAATTCGCCGCCTCCAACCTCCTCTGAGCAGTGAGTGGCTGAGACATCTTTTTTTTTTTTTTTTTTTTTTTTTTCTCTTCTTATTTCCATTCGATTTTCTTTGAAAGAGCCCCCCTTTTTTTGGGGGGGTTTTGATAATTTTTACCCTTTTCTTAACAGACCAAAGTATACAAAAGCGAATGAGAGAACGAAGAGAGGGTGGGGGGGGGAGGGGAGGGTGACGCGGCATCGCATTTTTTTTTTCTCCTTTATTATTATTTTTTTTTCCCTTAATTTTTTTTTTCCTCTATTTCCCCCCCTTTTTTTTGATTTGATTTTTCATAATCCATTTTTTTTTTTTTTTTTTTTTTTTTTTTCTGTTCTCCATTATATATTTTCCCAAGAGAGAGAAAAAAAAATGTCGGTGGACAACTTAGTGCTATACTGGAATGAAAATCTAAGCGACCACGTCGTAACTGTTCAGAACCCGGGAGAGGGATATTCTGAGGTTGGGGTGGTGGGGAAGGTCATGAAGTCAGCCTGCGGACTGGGCAACGGCATCATGCTGAAGAACGAGAAGAACATGCAAAAGTGTAAGAAAAACAGGGAAGTCGCCAGCATCGTCGATGTCCCCCGGAACTGGGAGCTCGATTTCGATGTCGTCCCTTCAAAAGTACTGAATGAAGAGGGATTCCTCATGTCCTGGGTGGCCTCGGGCAAATCCGTATTTTCCGTCAGCATAGATAAAGGCAGCCAGCGGATTCTTATAAGAACGGCCACCGCCTTACTAAAATCGACAAAATTGCTCCCAGTGGAGACACCCACCAACATCACTATTCGGATGGTGAACACGAATTTAAAACTGTACCTCAACAAGGAGGAAGACTGTTGGATGCAGGAAGGCAGGTACCTTTCAAACATAACAGTGTCCATATTCTCATGCCGGGACACCGACACCCCTGCCAACGCCTGTATTTCCGATATCACCCTCTTCCCTGCCAAAACATTCTCAATTTGGGAGACGCAAAAAACTATAGAAGTTCGAGATAGGAGCACTCTTAGCTTACCCCCAAACACCATCGAAGCCTTGGTCTGGGCCAACTACGGAAGCGGAGATTCTTGGACTGATGTATCATCTATTCTAAAGGGAAAGATCACGCAGAACGGTGGGATCAACTGCACGGTTACCAACAAGGTATGAGGTGAGGGGGAAAAAAAAAAAAAAAAAAAAAAAAAAAAAAAAGTTATTCAACCAACCTTCTGTGAAAACCTCGCGTTTATTGGTGCTGAGCATCATACCGAAGAAGAAGTCACTTCCTCATCACGAGGTATTAAGGAGAAACAAAAAAAAAAAAAAAAAACAGTGCCAAGGGCGTGTTGTGGTTCCGTTGTTTCAAATGTGGAACGGGGAACTGAAAAACCACGTTCTGACCTCGGACCCTTCCAACTACGTCGACAAAGGGTATCAGGTCAAACACATCGAGGGTTACTCCTATGACACCCTGTCGCACGATATGCTCCTTACATGCATAGAGACCTATCGGTCAGAGAAGACAGGCGACACCTGTGCTGTGGTCGACCTCGCCACTCTGAACAGAATCAGGCAGATGGGGTCGTACGTTTTAGCATGCCCTGGTGAGGGTTGTATCCTCCCGTGAGACGGGAATAAAAATATACACCTGCCCACGTTATTTTTTTTTCTCCCCCCCCTCCCTCCCCCCCCCGCAATTTTATACTTTTTTTTCTCCTATCGGCGATTATATTTCCCCCCTTTTTTTTTATAGGAGTGTCACAACAATGGAGTCCTTACGGGTGCCTGCACAGTTGGTTTTACTGCTACTCTGTTCAGTGGGCGTTCGTGGTGGCATGCTGTGCGGTGCTGGGTCGCTCCAACTCACATGTGCCGATCACGAGTACTGTGCCGCGGGCTCTGAAGGTATCGGATTCGAGTGTAAATTCATGTGCAGTGCTATCGGGCGGGGCTGCACGGCGGCCAACACGGACAAGGTAGTGTACAACCCTCCAGCAAGCTGCATGTCTCCTTACTACGGTGCTGCCTGCCCTAACTCCATGGACTGCTCCTGCGTTTGCAAAACTGGTTTTGCGGGCGATTTGTGTGACACCTGTGCTGATGGCTACAAGGCCTCCGGTGCTGACTGCAATCCTGTCTGCACCATTGCAGCCAGCTGCAACTCCCATGCCTCTGACGTGACTTGGTCTGCAGGTGACGTTTGCACCTGTACTTGTGACACCGGCTTTGCCCAGCCCACCTGCAACACATGCAAGGCTAACTACATCAACTACCCTACGTGTACTGAGTGCACAAACCCTGTGCATTGCAACAACCTCGCCACTACCGTCGCAGACGACGGTACGCGCACCTCGTGTGTGTGCACCTGCCCGCTGCAGTTCTCTGGCAGTACTTGTGATTCTTGTTCTAAGGGTTATATCAACTACCCCACCTGCACACAGTGCACCAAGGCAGCCAACTGCAACAGCCACGCCGACACCGTCACCGACGATGGCACACGCACCACGTGTGTGTGCACCTGCAGCAACAAGTGGACAGGCGGTCAGTGTCAAACGTGTCCTGCTAAGTACGGCGGGGCCGACTGCAATCAATGTGCTGTCAAACATATCGGCTACCCCACCTGCACCGAGTGCACTGATGCTGTCAACTGCAACACGCATTCTAGCGATGTCACCGATGATGGCACCCGGACTTCCTGCAAGTGCACATGCAGAAACCAGTGGAGTGGAGACTCATGCGAGACGTGCTTGCCAAAATTCGGTGGCACTGACTGTAACAAGTGTGCAGCGAAACACGTCGACTACCCGACCTGCACGGAGTGCACGATTCCCAGCAGCTGTTCCAATCACGCTGATTCCGTGAAAACGGACATCCCACAGACAGCCTGCGTCTGCACCTGCAGCAACAAGTGGACTGGTGACAAATGTCAGACGTGTCCCGCCAAATATGGTGGCAGTGCTTGCGACAAATGTGCAGCAAACTACATTGATTATCCTACTTGCACGGAGTGCACGAATGATGTCCACTGCAACAGCCACGCCTCTTCGGTTGCAGATGACGGAATGCGCACGGCTTGTGTGTGCACCTGTGCAACTGGTTTCACAGGTGATACTTGCAACAAGTGTGCGGAAAACTATGTCAACTACCCCACCTGCACAAAGTGCACAAAAGCTGCTCACTGCAACAATCACGCTTCTTCGGTGGCAGATGATGGTATGCGCACGGCTTGTGTGTGCACCTGTGCAGCTGGTTTCACAGGTGACACTTGTGATAAGTGTGCTGCTGACCACATTGACTACCCGACCTGCACGGAGTGCACGATTCCCAGCAGCTGTTCCAATCACGCTGATTCTGTTAAAACGGACACCCCACAGACAGCCTGCGTCTGCACCTGCAGCAACAAGTGGACTGGTGACAAATGCCAGACTTGTCCCACCAAATATGGTGGCAGTGCTTGCGACAAATGTGCAGCAAACTACATTGATTATCCTACTTGCACGGAGTGCACGAATGATGTCCACTGCAACAGCCACGCCTCTTCGGTTGCAGATGACGGAATGCGCACGGCTTGCGTCTGCACCTGTGCAACTGGTTTCACAGGTGACACTTGCAACAAGTGTCTTGAGGATCACATCAACTACCCCACCTGCACGGAGTGCACAAATTCAGCTCACTGCAACAACCATGCTGTGAATGTTGCTGACGACGGGACGCGAACAAGCTGTGTGTGCACCTGCAGCAACAAGTGGACAGGCGGTCAGTGTCAAACGTGTCCTGCTAAGTACGGCGGCAACAAGTGTAACAAATGTGCAGTAAAACACATCAACTACCCAACCTGCACCGAGTGCACTGATGCTGTCAACTGCAACGGGCGTTCAAGCTCTGTGGACGATGATGGCACCCGGACTTCCTGCAAGTGCACATGCAGAAACCAGTGGAGTGGAGACTCATGCGAGACGTGCTTGCCAAAATTCGGTGGCACTGACTGCAACAAGTGTGCAGCGAAACACGTCGACTACCCGACCTGCACGGAGTGCACGATTCCCAGCAGCTGTTCCAATCACGCTGATTCCGTGAAAACGGACACCCCACAGACAGCCTGCGTCTGCACCTGCAGCAACAAGTGGACTGGTGACAAATGTCAGACGTGTCCCGCCAAATATGGTGGCAGTGCTTGCGACAAATGTGCAGCAAACTACATTGATTATCCTACTTGCACGGAGTGCACGAATGATGTCCACTGCAACAGCCACGCCTCTTCGGTTGCAGATGATGGAATGCGCAAGGCTTGCGTCTGCACCTGTGCAACTGGTTTCACAGGTGATACTTGCAACAAGTGTGCAGTGAACCACATCAACTACCCCACCTGTACTGAGTGCACAAAATCAGCTCACTGCAACAACCACGCCTCTTCGGTGGCAGACGATGGTATGCGCACGGCTTGTGTGTGCACCTGCAGCAACAAGTGGACAGGCGGTCAGTGTCAAACGTGTCCTGCTAAGTACGGTGGCAACAAGTGTAACAAATGTGCAATGGACCATATCACCTATCCCACTTGCACCGAATGCACTATCGCAGATCATTGCAGTGGACATGCTAGCGCGGTTGCAGACGACGGGCAGCGACAGAGCTGTGCATGTACCTGTAACGACGCTTGGGAGGGATCTGCGTGTCAAACGTGCTCTGTTGTTTACGAGCAGACGCAGTGCAAGGCGTGTGTGGCTAACCGTATCACCTACCCCACCTGCACGCAGTGTACGTCGAAGAAGCATTGCTCGGACCACGCTGCAAGTGTGGCTGATGACGGGACACGTAGCAGCTGTTCGTGCACATGCAGGAACGAATGGAAAGGAACCACATGCGAGACATGCGATGTCAAGCATGCCAATGACTGCAGCGAATGTGCACAAGGGTACATCAAACCCTTCCCCGCCTGTGTGCAGTGCGACCCTGACGTACACTGTTCGTCGCATGCTCTCTCTGTCGACGACGATGGCACACGCACGTTCTGCCGATGCGAATGCAGAAATCAGTGGAGCGGCAGCAAATGCGAAACATGCGATCCGAAATACGCCGGTTCCGACTGCAACGAATGTGCAGGGAGCGGCATCAACTACCCTATTTGTGGTGAGTGCACTGTTGTTGACGACTGCAGCAACCATGCTACAGATGTCAAAAGTGATGCGAGCAAAACCTCCTGTACGTGCACATGCAGGAACAAGTGGACCAGTAGCAAGTGTGAAACGTGCACCTCTGAGTTTAGCGGCAGCGACTGCAATGAGTGTGCAGTTGGCCACGTCAACTATGACACTTGCAGGCAGTGCACAATCCCAGATGACTGCAGTGGGCACGCCAGCGGTGTGAACGATGACGGCACACGTACAAGCTGCGTGTGCGCCTGCCTAAACCAATGGGTGGGTGGCAAGTGCGAGACGTGTCCTGTGGAATACGGTGGTACAAACTGCGACACATGCGCCGTGGGGAGGATCAATTACCCTAACTGCACTGAGTGCACCAATACCACGCACTGCAACGATAGGGCAACGCATGTCACCGACGACGGAGTGCGCGGCTCATGCCAGTGCACGTGCAGGAACAAGTGGTCTGGTGCCATGTGCCAGACGTGCGATTCCAACTTCAATGGCAGCGACTGCAACGAGTGTGCACCCAACCACATCAACTACGACACCTGTGAGCCGTGCAGTCTTATGACGCACTGCAGCAACCATGCCGATAGTGTCGTGGACGACGGAACTAGGACAGAATGCAAGTGCTCGTGCAGGAATGAATGGTCTGGCAACCAGTGCGAACAGTGTGTGGCCCCGCACGGGGGCAGTGATTGCAACGAGTGTGCAGTCGGGCACATCACATACCCCAACTGCACGGAGTGTACTATACCCAAACACTGTAGCAACCACGCAAGCTCAGTGAGCGATGACGGTAACAGGCAAACTTGCTCTTGTGTCTGCGACAACCAATGGACAGGTGCTAACTGCAGTGTGTGTCCGCCTAACTTCGCAGGGCCAAACTGTGACCAATGTGCTGTGGGCCACATAGACTACGCAGGAGGCTGCATCGAGTGCACTATTGATGCACACTGCAATGGGCATGCTGATGGTGTCTCTGACGACAATCGGACAACTTGTGTCTGCAACTGCAGCAACCAGTGGACGGGCGATGTTTGCAAGACCTGCCCCTTACCCTACACTGGCGCTTTGTGCAACCAGTGCGTCGCCGACAAGATCAACTACCCGACGTGCACCCAGTGCGAGAAGGCGGTGCACTGCAACGGGAACGCCCTCAATGTGGAGCCCAACGCAGCACAGTCCGCTTGTGAGTGCACCTGCAACGACCGGTGGACAGGACTAACATGCAAAGATTGCCCTTCCAAGTACAACGATACTAATTGCAACAAATGCAAAGACGGCTTCATCGACTACCCCACATGCTCAGAGTGCACTTTGAACGCTGACTGCAACGGGCACGCTGACTCAGTAACCAACAACGGGCCGAGGGACGCGTGCATGTGTACGTGCAGGAACCAGTGGACGGGTCTGAAATGTGAGACATGTGACTCAACCAAATACGGTGGAGCTGACTGTGACGAATGTGCACAGGGCCACAAGAACTACCCCTTGTGTGGTGATGCGTGCCACAAGGATTACAACTGCAGCGGGCACGCAAACTCAGTAAAATTCAACGCCGCGGACGGCACGTGCAGCTGTGCATGCACCAATCAGTGGACGGGTGCGGCGTGTGATGTGTGTGACAAAAAGTACTCAGCAACGTGTGACTTCTGTACAGATAATCACATCAATTACCCTGCCTGTACACAATGCAACATCTCCACAAGCTGCAAGGGGCGTGCCACAGCTGTTACCACCGACGCTGCGCATACAGTGTGCAAGTGCACGTGCACGGACTTCTGGAAAGGCTCCCAGTGTGATCAATGCGATGCAGGAATGGATGCTACATGCAGTACTTGTGCCGATGGGTGGAAAGGGGTAGCACCTATCTGCGAAGAGTGCACCTCTGTCAAGCACTGCAGCAACCACGCCGACAACGTCACAGGTGACAACACGACTTGTATCTGCTCATGCCGCAACCAATGGACGGACGCAACGTGCGGTACGTGTCCTACAAAGTACGCTGGAACTGATTGTGACCAATGTGCTCCTTCCCTGATGAACTACCCTTCGTGCGTGCCGATGTGCGAGCTGAGCAACAACTGCTCCCACGCATTGTCGGTGGAATGGGTGGCACCCAGCTCGTGCAAATGCAATTGCGAAGACAACTGGAAAGGAGATGCTTGCGGCACATGCGAGCTGAACTACAACCAGACGACGTGTGCAGCTTGTGCCGAGGGGCACATTGCGTACCCCTTCTGCTTCCCATGCTCGAACGATGGGAACTGCAACGGCAACGCTGATGTGGTGAGCGACGACGGCACACGCTCTACATGTGTGTGCAACTGCTCAGGGCAATATACAGGGACGTCCTGCGATGTGTGCCCAAAGAAATACGGCGGTGCAAAGTGCGACAAATGCGCCACCGGATACATCAACTACCCGGACTGTGACCAGTGCACACAATTAACATGCAGCAACCACGCTGATGCTGTGGGGACAAATGCAAACCAGACTGCATGCGAGTGCACCTGCAGCAACAAGTGGGACGGCGACATTTGCGAATCGTGCCCCGACCAGTACTCTGGCGCCAACTGTGACGAATGTGCAGGTGACGGTGTGAAATACCCGGCATGCGGCTCTCCGTGCACTGTGGAAGCAAACTGCTCCTCTAGCGCAGATTCCGTTAGATTTGTCAGCGGCAGCTGCGTGTGCTCATGCTCTAGCAGGTTTGCAGGCAAGCAATGTGACACCTGTGCCCATCCTTATGGAGGAAGTGCTTGCGACGAATGCCTGCCCGGCTTCTTCGCGGACCCCTTCCCTCTGTGCGTGGAATGCACCTCAGAGGTATACTCTTTCAAAAACAAAAAAACAAAACCAACAGGCATACTGCAGCGGACATGCCGACAATGTGACGGACGACGGGACGAGGGACCACTGCGTGTGCTCGTGCAGAGACAAGTGGTTCGGGCTGACGTGCAACAACTGCGATGCGATGTACGGCGGGGACTGCAACGCATGCACGGCTGGGCTGGTGGGGTTCCCCGATTGCAGGGCCTGCGATCTCATGATGGACTGCAACGCAGCAAACACAGAATCTGTGAACGCCGTCAACGGATCGTGCGCCTGCGAGTGCCGTAACATGTGGAACGGGGGCAAGTGCGAAACGTGCCCACCACACTTCGACGCAAAGCAAGACTGCGGGTATGCAACGCTCCCTTTCAAACATCTTTACAACAACACATTCAGAGCATGCGAAGCCTCCGCACCAGGGGTTTACCCAGACTGCTCAGAGAGCACAACCCCTACCCTGACCCTCACCATTTCCCTCACTTCCAATGTGACACCAACAGCGACCAACTACTCAGCGGGAGGTCTTGAGGTATTTCGTATATTCTTCCCCCACACCCGTTCACAGGAAGAAGGCGAAGGTGCGACCCCTACACCTACTCTAACGCTTGGAGGTGGGTTCGGTGCAGCCGACGGTGAGGATGACTCATGCTGGACAGCGTTTAAAGGCCTGTGCTTCTGGCTGTTGTTCATTGGGTGCATCCTGGTGACGTGCTGTCTGGTTGTTGCGGCGGTGCTCTACAGAAAGAAGAAACAGGAGGAACAGGAAATGGAGGACAGGATGGGGTTCGACACCCTTGCGAATTATTGCAATGAAGATAATGCGGCTATCGGGCTCGAGGCCGTGGATCAGCCCGCCGTGGAGGAAATGCAAACCTACAACTTCAGGGACCAGGAAGGTGCTGTGAACCCTGAACCCGCTGATCCTGTATCTCTGTCAGGGCCCCCATCTGAGTCGACCCTTGTCGACCCCCTGATTGATAAGGAAAGTGAACGACATGAAGTGTGATGAGAGGCGAGAGGGGGAAGAGGGTCTTGGTTATTTCCTTCTTTTTCGTGAGTGCTATAAATTTTTTATTTTTCCTTTCTTTTTTTTCTTTCTTTTTAGTATTAGTTCAAAAAAAAAAAAAATCTGTTTCCTGTTCCCTCTCACATCACCCCTCCCCTCCCCCCCCTCCGCCGTTTAGCCACGCGAAAAAAAAAAAAGAAGAAAAAAAAAAAGATTTATTTCTTTTTTATTCTTTACTGTCTTGCACACACTTAGACATTTTTTTTTTTGTTTTTTCTCTTCTCCCTCTGTTTTTGAGAGTCCTTCTGCATTACTTGTAAAGAGTGCAAGGGAGAAAAAAAAAGAACCCAGGATATCTCTAGAAGGCAAATTAGGAGACGACCATGAGGGCAGAGGGAAAGAAGAAGAAGAAAAAAAAGTAGAAAGAGAGAAGAGAAGGTCACAGGATGAGGCCTCACCCACGGGCGTTTAATTTCCCGGGCGGTAAAAAAGAGGGGGGGGGGGGGGGGGGACTGCAGAAAAAAAGTAAAGTTGCTTGCTGGATCGCAGAATTCAGCTCTTCTTCTTTTTTTTTTTTTCTTTTTTTTTTTTTTTTTTTTTTTCCCCACGCACCATACAGAATATGTGAAAAAAAAGCACGAAAATGAAAAATCAGTCGAACAAAAAAAATAAAGGGTCGAGAGATATTGTTTGTTTTATTTAGTGGGTTTACTGCTAAAACCTTTTCCTCAATCATAATGAAGAGGAAAGGGGGGGGGGGGGGGGGGGGAACACATTTGATTCTTATATCGGTTAAACGCCATGAATCCTCCCCCCCCCATCCTCCTTTTCGTAGTTTGTGTGATTCTTCTTTTTTTTCTTTGCGGAATAGTTTTTAACTATTGATTTTTTAATAGAAATAAAGTGAACTTTATTTCTAGAGGCTGATATTCTTATCTCGAAGGGGGGGGGCTAGTTTCCGGTACAATTTGAGCCTCTCTCCGTTCTCTATTTTGCGCATCGAATTGAGGTGGAATAAAAAGCGAAAACAATAAAAACAGGCGCACGACAGTCCCCTTCCCTTTTTTGCACTAAAGTAGCCGATGAAGTCATCTTTGGGCGCATGATATCACAGAATTCCTTGACTGTTGATTGCCTGAATATCTCCTTTTCTACCTTCTGAGAAATTCGCCTTGCGTCCCATTGTAAAGTTCTAAAGAAAACATGAAAAGGGGAAAAAATTAAAAAAAAAAAAGGCAGGGGGGAGGCGGGTGAGCGCGGGAAGGACAGGGAGGGGGAAAAAAAAAGAGAGAGAGGAAAAAAATGACTACTGCAGCAGGATTTTCATTTTGCCACGCTTCAAATGATGGAGTGGAAGAGGTTGAACCCAAATGGAGGACATTGTGTGAAGATGGTATTCCCTCCCCCCCCCCCCCCCCCCCCCCCTTCTCATGCAACACCCAAACAGCTGTTGCTGCACACCGTGTGATGCAGGCTTTATGCGAGCGGGTTAGTGTGATAAGCGGAAGCGTGACCCAGTTCAAGACTGCAGTAGAGACAGTTCCTAAAATGTGCAAAAGCTTGGACGAGGTCAGCCAGGTGATCGAAGGCATCACAGAGAAGGTTCTACAAGTCGAGAAAATAGCCACCCTGCTCGAAGTGGAAAAAAGCAGGGCACAGCACCGTATGGGAAAAAAAAAAAAAAAAAAAAAAAACAGTGCAACGAACTGTTGCGTACCAGAAACAAGTTAAAAAGCACATTTCTGACAACAAAAAGGAGCTGGCCATGCAGGAAGATGGCCTCAAGCAAGCCTTCTTTGACAGGAAAAAGGAAGACAGACTGAAGACCATGAAGCTAAAAACATCCTTCGGAAATATAAGCGAAACCTCCTCAGGAGCTGCCAAACAGGAACAGCAACAACAAGAACCCGTGCAGAAGCCCGAGGAGAACGGTCCGGCAGAGGAAAACAGTGCAATGGAAGAGGTTGCCACCCCAGCTGCAGCAACAAAGAAGGTAGAGGAAGTCTCGCAAGAAATAGTGCAAGAAGAGGAACAACAACAACCTGCTGGAATTACGTGCACATTCTGCTCCTATCACATACCAGAGGGAGAAGAAATATGTGAGATGTGTGATGAGCCTGCGTCTCCTTTAAAAGATGAAGGAGGAGGAGGACAAGAAGAAATACCAGTCGAAAGTAACACCAGCTCAAACTCCCCCGCGGTACTCTCAGCCTCTGTCACCGAACCAACCACAACAACCACCGAGGGGATCGACATTCCTTTCCCCTCTCCCTCAGCCTCCCTCCCGCCGACTGAGGGCGAGATTTCTGAATGAGAAGAATGGGGGGAAAAAAAAAAGAAAAGAAAAAAAAAATGTTCCATATCCGTTACCCGCCCCCCCTTCAAGTTTTACTACGTGTCAGTGCTTATCTTCTTCATTTTTTTTTTCCCCTCCCGTGTGCTTGTCTCTTTTTTTTTTTTTTTTTTTTTTTTTTCTTTTTTTTTTTTTTTTTTTTCATATTCGTCGTCGCAACCAGTGTACCCATTCAAAGCGTGACGTGTCTAAACAACGCTTTGTTTTCCATTCCAAAATCTTCTTATTTCCCTTTTTTTTTTTTTTATTATTATTATTATTGTGTTCCATTCCTCATTTTTTTCTTTTCCACTGCCACCACAGCGGGTTGTTGAGACCTTGTGAATTGGATAAGGGATGAACGTGTCTCAGGAGTTGGCGCTGCTGAGGGCGCAGCTTGATCAGGAAAAACGTGCGAACGAAGAGCTGAAGCTGCAGCGGGGTGACTGGCTGGCGCAGATGGAGAGGACGTTGAGAGAGTCGCAAGACGCACTTTTAACACAGAATCGGGTACCACCTGTGAGGACGTACCCCCCTGTCCCAATACCACTGGACACTTTGGAGGAGAGCCAGGAAGATGCACCCACCATTTCCCCAGCAAGGATGAGCAAGAGGGCGAAGAGAGGTATTGATCTCCTCTCGCCACCCATCACCGACTTACCCGAGAGCCCGAAAGAAAGCTACGAGGACATCCCACCTGTGAGTCCTTCCAAGGTGCCTCCACTCAGCCCCACTGGGGCACGCCTCCCACTGCCTCGTCCTGTAAGCCCTGCTGGTGTGAACCCTGTTGTGCCCGTGCTGGTGCAACCTGTGGTAACCACAGTCGTAACCCCTCCAACGGCCCCCGCCACCATCGCTCTCGCGGCAGCCCCTGCAGCGGCCCCTGTCACCTTTTATCCGACGATTCCAACTCCCGTCCGTGTGAGCAGTCCTGTGGTCCTCTCCCCCATTCCTGTCAGCCCTTGTCCCTTACCCGCAGCACCACCCCTACCTGTTCCCCCGCTTCCACTGTCGCCTGAGCCCAACACTGCAGTGCCTGCCCCTCTACCTTACCCGGAGAGCAGGTGCCTGAGCGAGCTGCCCCCGCCGCGACAGGAACCTGTCCCTCTCCCTGCACCCCTCCCACCTGCGCCCACTGTCCAGCACAGCAACGTCTCGCCACCCATGCCCCTCAACGAGAACAAGCTGCGTGCCATCTCGCCACAACCTGAAGTTGCAGCTGCTGCTGTGTACACAGAGCCGGTGCTGCAGAACGAGCAAAACACACTGGAGGTGATGCAGCAAAGACAAAGAGAGGCTGAGATGGCTACTCTCGCAAGGGAGAGTGAATTGCTGTTGCAACGACAAGCCGTTGAAAGTGCACTGCAAGCAGATCGCGAGATGCAGCTGCTGCAGCAGGAACAAGAAAAACTGCAACTCGAAGCTGATTACGCTGCTCTGGTAAGAGAACGCGAGCTGCTCGCACAAGCGCACCAGCAGGAGCAGCTGCAACGGGAGACCGACATCGCAGCCTTGCAACGGGAGCGTGACATGCTGGCACAGGAAAAGAAGCGCGAAGCTGAGTTGTTGATGCTTGAGAAGGAAAAAGAAGCTTTAGCAGAGCAAGAGCATCTACAGAAGCGTGAAGCCGAGCTGGCAGGCATCAAGAGGGAGCGTGAGCTCATCGAGCAAGAGCGTCTTTTAGACCAGCAGAGGCGTGAAGCAGATCTGGCACTGCTCGCAGTGCAACTGCCCGTGCCCGTACCTGTACCTGTACCTGTACCCGCAGTGCAATTGCCCGTGCCTGTGGAGGTCCCGGAAATGGTTCGTGATGTGGTTGCGTTACCAAGCCCACAGGAGCTGCCCTGCCCGCGTGAAGTGCCGATCGCGTTACCAAGCCCGAAGTTGGAGTTGGAGCAGGCGAGGCTGCAGAGGGAAACGGAGCTGGCAGAGTTGAAGAAGGAGCGGGAGCTGTTAGAACAGAGCCTGGCAGCGCCGAGCAGGTACGTGCCGCCGGAGGTGCCTGCGGAACCGTCTGACGTGGCGAAACTGGCGTGGGAGCGGCTGGTGGAACGGACCAACGGAGAGCTCACGTCGACAGAGCTGGCGCTCATGTCGCTTGGGACGCTGAAAGAGCTGGTGAAGTACTACGGCATTGTGAACCCTGTGGACTGCGCCAGGATAGAGGTCTACTGGCGCCTCATGCATGACAAGGTGTCTCCCAACAACGAGGCCTCTGCACTCAAACATACCCCCTTGAAGGTGGCACCAGAGCACAGACCCCCTTGGAGGTCTGTTAACTACCGCACCCCGCGCACAACCACGCCTACATCGGCATCGCGGACCAGGTGTGTCACACCAAAGAGCTCTAGTAAGCGGTGCCATTAGACAGTGCCGGTGTCTTTTGTTTCCTTCCCTCCCCTTTGAGCCACCGCTTTAATTAACCTGCTTGGCAAAGAAAAAAAAAAAGGAATACCCCCACCCCCCTCTGGATCTATTTCGTTCCAAAGAAGAAGAAAAAAAAAAAAAAAAAAGAAGAAGAAAAAGTGTATTTTCAGAAATCCCCCTTCCCCTTTGTACACTCCCCGCCCCCTTTTTTTCTTATTTTTTTTTTTTGTAATTTACCTTTTTTTTTTTCGTCCGTGGATTGTTGCTAACATGTTCCCAATCATGGTACTTTTTTTTTTTTTTTTTTTCCTTTTTTTTTTAAGGCACTCGCTCTCTGTTCTTCTCCTCCACTCGTCTCCTACAGGTATAAATGCTATTGTCTTCGAACGATAAATAGGCTTCCCCCCTTTCCATTGTTTTCAAGCTTTGAAAAAAAAAAACTCCTTCCTTTCTTCTCCCTTCATTTTCCCGCCTCTATATTGTAGTCCTGTCCGAAGGAAGGACAAATAGAGAGGGATTTATAAAAGGGATCTCCTATTTCTTTTTTTTTTTTTTTTTTTTTATGTTCTCTTCTTCTTTACTCCACCTATTCGTCGGCGGAGCAGTTTAAAAACTCGCTCTAGCGTGCCAGGATAGCTGAGTTTCATTTCTTCTTCTCGGGGTTCAAATAGAGTGCCCTTAGTTTCTTTCTTCTTTTCTTTTTCTTTTTTTTAAATTGTCTTGTTTCCATGATGTTGTAGTCCCCCTTTAGTATTTCTTCGACACATATTTCTCACTTGAGGAGGGATTGTTACAAACCCAGAAAAAAAAAAAAAGAAAAAAAGAAAAAAATGACACAACGAACGAAACTAGAAAGCCTCCCTGGCGGGAAGGACAGGTGGGAGCACATCGTCTGCTCAGTGCAAAAATGCACCGGAAGGTGGATCATGCTCAACACAAGGAACCTGGAGTTTTGGATAGCTAGCGTACAGTGGTGCAAAGAAACCGGTTTAAACAGGGAAGGGGGCAGGGAACGAACAAGGGTAGGGGACTTTTTTAGAGGAAACTATGACGAAGACGCCTGCAAGGCCATGGTGCAAGACATCATGAAAGTGTGGGGAGGTGAATCATGCGAAGGGAAAGCCGAGCGAGTCTTAATAGATACCTTCTCAGAGGAGCAAGAAAACCTCTCAATACTACCCCCCACAGTGCTCATTGCGGCAGGGAGCGACAGCAGCGGAGGCGCAGGGATCCAAGCTGACCTCAAATCATGTGAAGCTTTGGGAGTATACGGAATGACAGCCTTGACCGCCCTCACTGCACAGAGCACCAAAGGTGTTACAGCCGTCGAAACGTGTTCACCCACCTTTGTCGAGTCTCAGCTGGACACAACTCACTCAGACATCCCAGCAGGAGCCATCAAGACAGGAATGCTTCCTGATGGACCGACTGTTTCTCAAATCGCTCATTTTGCCAAGTCCCGTTCGATTCCTATCATTGTTGATCCTGTCATGGTCTCGACTAGCGGGTGCACGCTGGCTGCGTCCAGCACTGTCGAATCGATGGTGAAGCATCTTCTACCACTGTCGTTGCTAGTTACCCCGAACATCCCGGAGGCCGCGGTGCTCCTCAACCAAGAATCTGTCCCCATGAAGGAGTTCTGCCCTTCCGTGGATGCTATGAAGCGCATTGCCCACGACATCTCCAAGAAGACCTCTGCGAAAAACGTTCTTCTCAAGGGCGGGCATCTTGTGGACATTGGTGGGTTCGACTCATGTCATGACGTGCTTTACATGCAAGACAGTGAGGAGTGCGAAGTGCTCACCACGCCGTGGATCGAAACGACCAACACACACGGAACAGGATGCACACTGGCAGCGTCTATCTCAGCAGGGGTGGCAAAGGGGCTGGATGTGAAGGAAGCTGTCATACAAGCAAAGGCGTACTTAACCAAGGCTTTGGAAGCCTCGAAAAACGTGAAACTTGGTAAGGGCGGGAACGGTCCGATGGTTCACTCCCCCATGGGGTGGTGATAGAATTTTTCTATCTTTCTTTTTTAAATCTTCTTTCTTCATTTTTATAACATATAACAACATCCTCAGTCACGATGACGAAGCATGTGAACGATGATGAGCTATCAGACACTTCGTCGGTGGCGTCAATTCTTTCATACGGCATGCGGCCGTCAGGGGTGAAGGAACATGCTGTAGGGGTTGCGGGTGGAAGCTTGATCCTGATCAACACAGTGGTGGGTGGTGGGATTTCTTTGGTAGCAACGCCGTATGCGGTGAAGTGTCTGGGGCTCGGTTCGTTTCTCGTGTGCGAGCTTCTTTTCGGGATATTCTCAACGATTTCACTGGTCATGTTGGGCCGCGTCTGCACCGCGGCCAACAGTTTTAATCTGAAACACCTAGCCGAGGAATTGATAGGAAAATGGGCCGGTATTGCAACGTCGTTCGCAATTGGGTTGAACAACTTTTTTGTCGTTATTGCGTTTCTTCAAATAGGGTTCGACGTCTGTGACGCGTTGTTCAATGACACCGCCTCTCCCTTTGTCATCGCGGGTGTTGCGTGTTTGATCCTTCCGATCGCAAACTTTGCTCATATTGATAAAATCGAGCCGTTGGCATTTGGCTGCACGTTGCTGTGGCTGTCATTCGTAGTCCTCATGATGGTGAATTTTTTCGTGGCGTTGAATCGAAACCACCTCGCAACCCACTCCGACTGGGAGTGGTCCGCCTCCTTCGTCGACGTTATCCTTGGCAAAGGCCTCCCCGCCATCAACCTAACATGGACGGTTCAATTCAACGCAACACCTCTTTTCGGTTCGCTCACACCACGAACCCGCAAATCCATGTCTGCTGTTTCCAGCGTAATGTCCATGACCGCAATGGGGCTGTACATGACGTATGGAATGGGAACATACAGGTACTATGGAAGTGAAATTAAAGATGACATCATGAAGAGCATCAATCCTGATAAGAACGGAAAGGGTCTTGAATGGGGGCACTGGTCGGTGATGCTTGCCGAAGGGTTGCTTGGAACGTCCGCTATGGGAACGATTCCTTTTTTCTTGATTGAGAGCAGGAACATGGTGCACGATGCGATCACCGACAAGAAGTTTGACACGAAGACCAGGTTTGTCGAGACAGCTTCCATGGTAGCTGTGGCTTATGCAGTAGCTTATCTAGTATCGGACCTTTCTGTTATTATTGCGTTGATCGGTGTTTTCCCTGCAAACGTCATTGCTTGGATCCTCCCGGGGCTCCTTGTCGTCAGGCTCGCTGAACGAGATGACAACATTGTTTCAAACAGTTCATCTATAGCAGCGGACACCGCGGCGCCCCCTCCCCCATCTTTCCCGAAAAGCTCGAAGAAGTACGGCTACGCGTTGCTGGCATGGGCCGCCACCCTCGCTCCTCTTGGTTTAATCTCAATGTTTCGGTGAATTACATAATCATAATAAGATTTTTTTTTTCCCCCCCGTTGTTTTCTTTTGCAATTTCCGAAGCTGCCACAGTGTTACACGAAAAAAAAAAAAAAGAAAAAAATGTCAACCGAAACCGCGCTTACCATATCTGTTGCCATCCAGAACAGATGTAAAGCAACGCTTCCTATGATCCGAAAAGCAGTCGGGTGCTCGGAAGGGAGTGTTTACACGGCAGATTTAGCCGTGTTGAAAACTGAAAAGGACTTGAAAGGGTACCTTGAGGCCGGCGGATCTAACGTCATGGTTGTGAACGAAATATCCGAAGAGGAGACGCAACGACTTGACGAGGAGGTAGTTCTTTTAAGAGCGACGGTCGAACGTATGAGGGAAGAGAAAATGGCGCTTTTTGAACAGATAAAAGGGCAGACGAGGGAGATGGCCATCCAAAAGTACAGGATCGCCGAACTCGAAAAAGAACGCAAAGCAACGAAAGATATTATAACATGTTCTGTTGGAAGCCTTTCGGCATGCCCACCGGACGCACCTCTGCCTGTTTCTTTACATTTCGACAAAAAGTTCTGTGGATCAAGCGTCGAACTGTCTGCAGATGGCCTGCGTGTCAAGGCGACACACTCGTACAACAAAATAGCCTTATGCGAACCGGCGTTCGATTCCAAGCAAGACACATATGCAGAGTTTGTCTTGAAGACTAACATCTCGAAATTCACCACGATTGGCGTAATACTTGAATCAGGCCTCTCCAGGCTCAACCTCAACACAGACTCCCTAGGAGAACACCCATACTCTTTTGCATGGGGCGGGCACCAGTACTGGACAGCCGCATTCATTACCGACGGGTCGTCCAAAGGCCCCAAGGGCGGGGAATGGGTCAAAGGTTCGCGAATAGGTGTCTTCGTTTCTTCAAACGCCGTGTCCTTCTACTTAGACGGGTCGCTGAAGCATCAACATGTTTTTACGAACCTCGAGGGGACTTTCCGTTTCGGCGTCGGGTTCGGGGGGCCCAAGTCCGGGGACGGGGAATATGGCACCATCGATATTGTGGTTTGAGTATTTTTCCCTCCCCACCTTAATTTGATATGAGTCTTTTTTTTTTTCTCTTTTTTTTTTGACGATGGTTGTTTTCTCATGTATCACAGCATCACAATGTCGGACGAGCCGATCGCAAAGAAGCAGCGTACTGCGGTCGGGTCCAAGTACACTGTTGCGGAAGATGCTCCAGGTGCAAAATGGACGCGCTTCCCGATCAGAGTGAGAGCGCACAGAAACCCTCTGTCTGACAACGACGACCAGCACCCCGCGTCGCCTGCCGACATTGACTGGGACAAGATGTACCCGAACAGGAACGGGAGGGTGGTGGAAGTCGCCGACATGGGCTGTGCGTATGGTGGTCTTCTGTGCAGGTTGTCTTCCTTGTTCCCCGACACTCTCATGATGGGGATGGAAATCAGGGACAAAGTTGCCGCGTTTGCACAGAGCAGGGTTGAACGGTTGAGGTCAGGCGAAGGCCTCACGGCAGGGGAGAAGAAAGATGTGTCGCACCACTACGAAAACACCTGGTTCATGCAAGGGAACACCATGAAATATCTCCCGAATTTCTTTGAGAAGGGCCAGCTGAAGAAGCTGTTCTTCTGCTACCCGGACCCTCACTTCAAGAAGAAGAACATCAGACGCCGGGTGATCCAGGAGGCGTTGCTCCATGAGTATGCCTACGTGATGGCAGAGGGTGGGCTCCTCTACACCGTGACAGATGTCAAAGACCTTGCCGACTGGATGCAAGGCCACCTCGACCGCTCTCCCCTCTTCGAAAGACTCACCCCCGAAGAAGTGAAGGCCGACCCCTTCATCGACTACGTGGCAAACAGCTCGGAGGACGCCATTCGTACCGAAAAACAAAACCTCAGCAAGCACTTCTCGATCCACAGAAAGAAACCCATTGCTCCCTTGGAGTGAGGGAACAAAAAAAAAAAAAAAAGAGAAACTAGAAAGAAAGAAAAAAATACGCGAAATGAAAAGAAATAGGGGGAGTAAGTGTAAATTAAAGTGTCCCGATTACCCACACTCCATGAATCAGTCTTCAATCATACTTTACGTTGTTCTGGTCAATTCCAGCAAAAAAAAAAAAAAAAAAAGCAAATGCAAACCCAGCCCTGATTTCGAGAGGCTCAAAATCTCACAACCCTTTCCTCCGGCTGACCAAAAAAAATGTAGCAGAGGTAGGTTTCGATCCTACGACCTGTGGGTTATGGGCCCACCGCGCTGACCACTGCGCCACTCTGCTTTGTGCCTAATTCAGGCCCGATAAACTTTTGTTTAGACCACTGGTGTCTGGTCAGTTACATGCGGCTTTTTTCACATACTGTAAAACAAAAATCACCGGAAGATAAAATGTCAGGAAGCTCTGGCGGTCAGGATACTTTTTCTTCCGGACATTTTTTTCCTGGGACCCCTTTTATTAAAGGGCTGGACCCGAAAACAGATGAAACTAGTTTCTATAGCAAGAGAAAATCAAACAAAAATCAGAGAATTGAATTACGGACTTTTCCAAGAACTAAAAGACACCTCAGATCTTGATTGTTTGCTTCTACCACAAGCTTGTTGAACCAAACCACTTCTTGTGCTTGCTTTAGTTCCTGCTGCCGCTGGGAAGAAGACGAAAAGGGGTCCCAAGGTTGTCAAGGTTAGGGATTTGGGACAAGCGCGCCGTCACCGGACAGTTTTGCGTTTCCCTGACTGGTGGCAAACTGCACCCGCAGTTAATTTACACGGGAAAAACAGGACCAGCTCGCGGCAGGAAATACCTCGGGTCCGTCCCTCGTGTTGCACACCCCCCAAAAGGCTGGAGTTTAACAGCTTCGAAATCTCACTGGTCCACCCAGGAAACGCTTCGGCTCTGGGTAAAAGATTTGTTTCTCCCCTTTGCTACAACCTCATCGAGTCATCGGGCTGAGCACCCATCGAGCCCATCCTACTCATCCTTGATGACTACAATGTCCATACTACGCAGGCTTTTGTGAACTTGTTTTCAGAAACAAACGTTCACTTAGCGTTTGTCCCCCAGACCTCACCTATTTGTGCCATTAAGGCCGAGGCCAGGCGCACTGCCAAGGCTGCGAAGGCAGCAAACAAGACGGCCAGACGTGCGGACAGGTAAGATGCTGCCCTTTCCTCGCCCCCTTGTCCGGAAGAAAAAATCACCGGATGTTTCGGCGGTCCGGATATTTTATCTTCCGGTGGATTTTTGTTTTACAGTAATTTCTAAACATAAAAAGGAGTGGGGAGGGTAGGATGCATGACAAACGAGACCATGAAAAGGGTCACATGGGCATCGTGTACCTGAAGGCACGGAAAAACAAGTCAACGCGTGGCGACATGTTAAAATGGAAGAAACGGTTCATGGTGGCGTCTTCGATTGACAGAGAACTACAGCTGTTTAAGAACGATCAGGCGCTGGTTCCAAAAGATAAGATACCGTTGTCGATGGTAGTAAGTACCAGTGCGAGCGGGAAAGATAAGGCAGCGATTTTGGACATTGCAATCAAGGGGGGCAGGACGTACACGATGAAAATGACTGGAGAAGACTCGAGGGACAAGTGGGTAAAAGTCATAAATGACTTGGTAGGGGAGAGACCAGAGAGGCATGAGAGCGCTGGACGACACATCACGGATGAACTCAGATCCCAGCTGAGCGGTGTTTTAGGGTACGAGATTAAGCTTCACTTTGATAACGTTGCGTTGTCAAATCTTCCCCCTGACGAGTACCAAAAGTGCCTAACGGCTATCCACCAAGGAACCTGCATGGAAAACTTGTTTTCAGTGTTCAGGCAGCTCGCCGCCGTTTCCCACGCAGCACGGACTATCAACAAGGTAATCATCCGTAGCCAGATTATCGAACCGACTCCTTACTTCACGACTTTCGACAAAATATCTGGCATCCTCACTGTCCGTGTTGTGAGGAATAGCCAAGCAAATACCTTGAAGGTTCCCGACCCTTCGACAATGCTCCCACTGCTCATCAAATCTAGCTGGCAGAGGGCCATCGAAGAAGCCCTGGACGACAACGCACAGTGGAGAGCAGGTGTTAAAAAGCTACACTCACTTTTCGGCACCACGTTTCCCGTGGTTATTGACTGGGGGTCTGAGGTCCAAGACACACAGGCCTTGCAAACATACGTAGCGCGGAGATTGACAGGTAGACTGATCGATTCCGTTGCGGATATAGTGCAAAAGTGTCTGTCGTCGAAGCACAGCGATGACTGCGACCTTTCTGTTTGGGTGTCAGGGATGTCTTTCTTCATCGGTGGCACCGTAATGGAGTTGGATCGCACCCCTCTTATCAGAATGCATAGAGCACACGCAAGGCACGATGAAGACTTACCCGAAGCACTGTGCAAGGCAGAGGTTAACCTCTTCCTTAAGTGCAGCGGGGCAGACGGGAAGGACGCGCTGCTGTGCGACACAACCTTGAGCGACCTTGGTCAAGACCTGACACGGGTGATGGAGCACATTCAAATGGTGCAAGTGATCCGAAGCACGGAGAAACTTGCAGTAGGAGTAGGGAACCAGATGCTTGAATTCGTGATCAACTGGGAAAGTTTTATCACAACGTTAATACATCTGGGGACCTCTGTGAGTGCAAGGCTTAAACTGGCCAAAGCGTTACGGGATCAGTACCCAAGCAGGGTGGACGGTGTTATAAGCTCCTTGACTGATACAGAGTGGGGCATTCTGTGTGGGTCTATTCAACGTGTTGTTGCACGGTTCGTGGCACCAAGCTCAACAAATAAAACCACCATCCAGCAGACAAGCCTCATCGACGTCTGCATCCTGGAAAGACATGAACGGTCTCAAGGGACAGGGTACACTTCTGTCTTGTCTTTCGACGTAAAGGATCTGGGCTGCTACTGCAGAGGGCTCATTGCAGCGTTGCGTCTCGAAAAAGTTAACCTCTCTTCCTCCGGCGTCTTTTCTCAAAAGTCCCACGGCAGAACAGAGAGTAACGACAGCTCCTCAACCAGTGACGGTCCTGAAATGCGGTCCTCTTTGCGACAATTGCATGACGAGCCCACCGACAACCTTCCTACACAATATGCTGAGGACAGCACTTTGATGAGGTGTGGAACTTAACAAGAAAAAGGAGTAAAAAACACACAGTGACATGCAACTTCCTGAAGCTATCCAGTCGCAGCTACAAACCACCAATTACAATACCCTCTACCCCATCTCAAGTGAGCTGCTTACTGCAACCATCAAAGCCCTCAATCAAAAATTCTCCACCCAAGGAGTGATAGCTGCAAATGACAAGTTAAACATTATTGTCCATGCAGTATGCCAAGGGGGGAACAAAAAAGTACACATGGTCGGGATTGAACCGACGATCTCTCGCGTGTGGGGCGAGCGTCCTAACCACTAGACGACACGTGCTTTTCACTCACCATCCTGTACCTCACTGCCCTTTCCATCGCTTTTGCTATGTTGCTTGTCAGGGATATTGGTCTGTATGAGTCCGTCTTGCTCGGGTCTTTGTTCGGCTTCAGGAGCGGTCTGATGGTTGTTTTCTTCCAACCCTTTGGGACTTTTCCGTCTGTCCACGAGCAGTTGAAAAGATGTCGCAGAACTTCTACTCCTTGTGGTCCCATCTTCTTCAAGTACTCGTTGTACACTCCATCTGGGCCTGGCGCCTTCCGCTTCTTCAGCCTTGCTATCTCCCCGAGTACCTCGCTTGTCGTTATCTGCTCCGATGGTTCCTGCACTGGGTTCCATCCTTATTTCTTCTAGGGCTTCCGTCGATGCTGTTTTCACTTCCGGAGTGCACTTCTTTGCACCCATTGCCCATACCGGTCATCCGCTTCTGTTCAAGGACCTCGCGGTGAACCGGCGAGGTCCTCCAGCAGAACGACTTCGCCGTCATCACTGCCGCAGCTCCTTCAGCCATCTGTCGGAGGGGTAGCAGTCCTGCCTCAGCAACAACCCGAGATCAGCACCGCCGCTCTGTGGTGGAGCCCAACAAGCTCCTCCACCCTGCTGTCCCTGAGCCTGGCAAAGTAAACACCCATGCAGTACCGGAGTAGCGGGAGAACGTACGTGAGGTACAGAGATCGTGTTAACTTTTGCAGCAGCTATTATGGTCCAGTAATGTGGATTCATATGCCTCCAGGCCTGCCTTCGTTGCAGCCGATCTTCTCATCCACGATCATTCACCTGTGCAGCCTCAACCAAGTGCTGCTGCTGCCTTGCCTTTGCTGCCAGCTCCAAGCTGTGGCCGCACACCTCGTCCACCTCTCCTCTGACACAATTGAGTACAGAGGCCATCCTCTGCTGGTGCTGCCTCTGCTCCTCCAGGCCAAATGTGAGGTCTTCCACATCTTCCTGGACGTTGGTTGTGCGTCCCTGGTCCTTCCTTCCCCTCTTGGGTGTGCCTGTGCGCGTCCTTGTTGCAGGTAGGAGTCTACCACCTGTTCTGCAAAATGGGCAAAGGCATTGACTTTCACCTGTTCCTTCCTCAGCCAGAAAGCACCTGCATCATTTACACCAACTGTGCCAACGAAAACGACAGTACGACAAAATTTCCAATTGCTTTTTCTAGGTTCTATGTGAATTTTCTGGAAAAAAAATTTCAGTGAACCTCAGGACATTTCTTCTTTTGATTTTCCCTGTGTGGCCCCTGGGGCAAAGGCCGGGTCACTTAACGGATCCTTCGAAAAAAAAGAAAAAAAAAAGGTGACGAAGCTTCGCAGTATTTTCTACCTTCTGGACACCGACAAGAAAGGGTTAATAAAGTCAGCTGATGTGTCACAGGTGGTGTCAAAGTTCCAGGAGTATAAATCGGTATGAGTTCTCCAAAACACGACCAAATAATCAATATAGTCTCAGAGCAGCACGATCAGCCCTGCGCTTATTAATGAGATAGGGGAAGGGCTGGTGTCATTCGAGAAGGTGGCGATGGTGTTGATGACGAAGCTGTTCCCATCGGATGTGCAGAAGAGCTTGATGTGTAGACGGCATTGCTTGTTGCTGGGTTTGGACGACACGGGGAAATCAACGTTAGTGAACCTGCTGAAGCACCGCAGCTCGGAGCCTCACGAGACGACACCCACCATTGGGCACCACACTGAAGTTGTGAAGATAGGAGGGCTTCTACTGTCTATGCATGAAGTTGGTGGGCGTCTTTCTGAGAGACGCAGCTGGTCAATGTACTCGAAGGATGTCAACAGCATCCATGGTGTAGTCTTCATGGTGGATGGGACGAAGCCCTCCACCTTCGAGCTGTCAAGGACATATCTGAAGGAAGTCCTTCACAGCAAACATTTGCGTCGCACGCCCTTGCTGCTGATCATCAACAACAGCGACTCCCACGCTTGCGTTGACAAGAACGAAGTCTTGAATGCTCTCAAACTTGAGAAGTACTGTAAAGAAGGTAAGAGAGACTACCGTGCGTTCACCACACACATTCTTAGCGGTGAGGATACTCCCCACGCCGTTGTGAACAATCTTCAGAATTGTCTGAAGTGGTTGGTCGATTTCCAGTCCAGCGGGCGAAAATCCGACACCTCTTCCCCTTCTGTTAAGCGCAACCACTAGAGAATCTTACCTCTTTGTAATTTTAGTTGCCTCTTTTTTCTTCTTCCTTGCCTCCCCCCCTCCTCTCCCCATCTCCAGCTTTTGTATCGCAAACCACCGCTTTTTACCCATTGTTTATAGTAGTTCAGTTACTCTTCTTTTTTTTTCTTCTTTTTCATGTGAAAGCTACAAAACTGAGGGTATATTTTGAAGTGAGGACAAAGAAGGGAGAAAAAAGAAGAGAAAAAAAAAAAGAAGGGGGGTAAAAAAAAAAGAAATGGATAAGCTTCAGACACTCTTCCAGAGTTTCTGCAACTTCGGTGCAGGCCAACGAGGAGCGTTCCAGATGAACAATGCCAGCTTCGCTAAGTTCTGCAAGGACACCAAGGTGATCGATAAGAAGTTTACGACAACTGATGCCGACCTGTTGTTCTCCAAGATCAAACCGAAGGGTGGTCGAACTATTAGCTTCGACTGCTTCAGGTACCAAGGCCTTCCGGAGATTGCAGTGAAGAGGGGGTTGACAACGAACGACTTGGTTACAAAGATGTTGCATCAAGGCACGGGGCCCACATCCAACGCCACAGAGGCAGATGCGGTGCGGTTCCACGATGACAAGAGCCAGTACACTGGGGTATACAAGAAGGGTGGCCCCACAAACGTCGACCTCGCAACCTCGGACCTGTCACACATCACGAACAGGAACGAAGCCGATGTACGAGGTTCAAACATCGTGACGGAGAAGAAGATCCCGCAGAGAGACAAGCCGGCGTATCAAGCCAGCAAACCTGCGCCCCTAGACGGCGAGCAGGTACAGCAGGGTCCAGCAGACGCCCCACCCCAAGAAATGCCGGCACCCACACCCGCCCCTGCCACAAGCTCCTCAGCACCCACTCCTTCCCCTGCAACAACAGCCCCGGCTCCTACATCTGCCCCTGCTACCGCGGGACCCACAACCACAGCACCCACTTCCACTACGCCTACGGCAGTTCCTCCCGCTGGGGCAGCACCACCACCAGCAGCGGCACCATTGCCGAACGACGTCCCCCCTCCCGCCACATCTATAGAGCCCGCCACTTCCACACCAACTGCAAGGACACCATCTCACAGTGAGAGGCCAACTAGCCAGCAGATGGCCAGAGCGCAGATGGTCATTGGTGGTACTGGGTTGGGCGGCAGCAGTGCTAACGTGAGCACCGGTCCCGTCTCCGACCCGGACAGCCCCAGCAAGGGGCCGGCAAGGTATGGCAGACGGTCAGTTGATGCCGGGCCCCCGTCGCCTGCTGGGACAAGGGCTGTGCGTAGCAACTCCGGGCAGAGGGGTTCACGCAGCGGGAGCATCGGGTTCAGGTCTGGTGCCTCGCCCAAAGTATCTGTTGCCCCGTCCTCGGGTACACCTAGTGCCTCGCCTAAAGCGTCTGTTGCCTCATCCTCTAGTACACCTGCTCCCTCTGCGACCCCGACCCCCACGGCAGGGGGCAAGGGCCTCTTCGATGTGTTCGAGCAATACCTGGCCTTCGGCGGCGGGCAGCACGGCAAGAGCGAGATGGACAACGCGAGGTTTGCAAAGTTCTGCAAAGACGCGAAACTCATCGATAAGCACTTCACATCGACTGACGCGGACCTGCTATTCTCGAAGATCAAGCCGAAGAGGGGGAGAACCATCAGCTTCGACGTATGTTAGGACACTCTATTGCAATTGCACACAGGTGTGGAAGAACTTTGCGCTGCCAGAGATCGCGCGTAAGAAGAGCATCCCATTCGAGGATCTGGTCAGAAAGCTCACGTCGGCCCAGGGCTCAGCGGGGCCAAAGGCCAACGCTACAGAGACAGATGCTGTCAGGTTCCATGACGATAAGTCACAGGTGTGAAGTGTTTTTTTACATGTTACCCCTCATCCACAGTACACTGGGGTTTATAAAAAGGGAGGCCCCACAAACCTCGATCTTGGTACGTCAGACCTGCGCTTCATCACGAACCGTGCCCCTGCTGATGTCAGGGGTGTCCAGTCTTAAAAAAAAAAAGCAAAAAAAAACATATTTTCTTCTTTTTTTTTTTCTTGCCCCAGTTTCTTCTTGAACCCCTCCTTTTTACTAAGGTTACCTTATCCCCTTTTTTTTTTGCGCACGTGAGAAGGAAAGAAAGTCTCTTCAGAAAGAAAGAAAGAAAAAGCAAGTCGCCCCCTCCAATTCTTTTTACCCACTTTGTGCGAGAATAATAAAGTGATGCTTTTGTACCCCCCCCCCCCCCCGTTCCCCACTTTTTTTCTCTTTTTATAATTCGGGGAAGAAGACACTTCAGTCCTTACGGGGGCAACACACGGAAGGGGGAGAATGGGAAGAGAGAAAAACAAAGGTCTCTCCCCTCATCCCCCCCCCCCCCCCCCCCCCCCCATGGCTTCCACCAACGCAGTAGTGTCAGCAATGACATCGACCCTATCTGTCCTCAGATCTTTCCCCTCTCACCGTAGTCTATTATTCGTCAGCAGGGGAGGAAGAGAGGGTAAGATCCACTCCCTTTTCTTTTTTAGGTGATCCTGTCACTACTGCAGGTTCCCTTCAAAGACACCTTTTTCTTCTCTCTTCTTCTGCATGAACTAATAAATACGGTTCGGCTTTGTGGTGCGAAAAAAAAAAACAAAAAAGGAAGAAGAAAAGACGAGGTTCACCTTACCCGTACCCCCCCCTTCCCTTTTTTTCTTCTTGTGTGTCACTCCCCCCAAAAAAACAAACCCGTCCCCCCCTCCCCCTTCTTTTTTCTAGTTCTCCGTTCTCTCTCTAGATATTCTCATCTATGAATTGTCAACCACTACAGGGCGTGGGTCAACGGCGCCAAAAAGAGAATAAATAAAAGAGGGATGTCGGAGGATAAGGATCATGAAGGATTGGATTCGATTAAAATTTACTGCAGGTTTGCGCCTGTACCTGGTGGGGACACAAAGGTGCTGAATCACAGCTTAAGAGGAGGTACCGAGGGCCAGCATCATGTGGGTGTGAGGGATGACTACAACGGGGCAAGTCTCGACATGGACTGTGAGCTAGCATTCGACGGCTCGACCCCTCAGGTAGAGGTCCACACCAAGGTGACGGAGCCTCTCATACCACGCCTCCTGCAAGGGTATAACTGCACGCTTCTTGCGTTCGGACAGACTGCAAGTGGGAAGACGCATACCATGTTGGGGCCTCAGGGGGGGAAGTATGATTTTCTTCGAAAAGACCACAACTGTGGAATCGTGCCGCGTGCCGTCGTGTCCCTCTTCGAGCACCTCGAGCAGTCTGACATCCAAGCAGACGTCGACTTCTCCTTCTTCGAGATCTACAACGAGGTAGTCTCCGACCTCATCGCGAAGGCCACGTGCTGCGACGGGAACGTTAAGTCCTTCGCCTTCAGGGGCACTGACAAGGCACGTTTCGAGCGTGAGGTGTCACGTGTCAGGGTCCGCACCGCCGACGAGTTCCTCCACATCCTCGAGGCCACCAGCGCTAATCGCCAGCAAGGTGGCACCGACCTCAACGCCGTCTCCTCTCGCTCCCACTCCATCGTCCTCCTCAGGGTCCACACGGGCAAAACCAGCGCCACCATGTGCATGGTCGACCTCGCAGGATCCGAGTGCATTAAAAAGTCGAACGCGCAAGGCATGCGCCGATACGAGACTAAGAACATCAACACATCTCTCTTTGCCCTCAAGCAGGTCATCCACGCTCTTTACAAACGGAAGGAGCACGTCCCCTACGCGGACTCCATGCTCACCCGTACCCTCGCTGACTCTCTCTCCGGCAACGCTTTCCTCCGCATCCTTGTCTGCTGCACCTCGCGTGCTGAGGATGCGCAAGAGACTATGACCACGCTGCGCTTCGCAAAGGAAGCGTCGTGTGTGGTGCGCAAGGCGCCTGTGATCAACAAGTACGACAGCTTGCGGGACAAGCAGCTGTACTCGTCGTCTGAGCTGGACGCTCTCAACCAAGAGAGACTGAAGCTGCAGACGAAGAACGAGGAGCTGATCAAGGCGAACGAGGCCATGCAGAATGAGAACGCCGTGCTGCAGATGCAGGTCCGGCAGCTGCAGGACACCAACACGCAGCTCATCAGCCACATCCACACTGGGACGGAGACCTACCAGTCACAGGTGAACTCTTTGCAGTCGGCAAACCAACAGCTGCAAGTGCACACGACAGAGCTAAAACAAGAAGAGGAAAGGACTTCGGAGCAAAACGTGTATTTGAGCAGAAAGGTAGCCGAAGTGCAGAAGCACATGGAGGGCATCTTGCAGCAGATCAAAGCAGTCACGGTGGAGAATGACATGCTGAGGAACGAGCTGCGTCAGAGCAGAGGGACTGTGGACGGGCTGAGGATACAGATGGCCCAGCCGCTGCAGCATCAGCCACAACAGCAAGAACAACAACAACAGCAACAACAGCAGCAGCAACAACAACAACAACAACAACAGATGCATCAAATACTGTCAAACCGGGCACCTCTGCCGCATGAACCGCAGCAGAGCCTCCAGCCGCAGAGATATTTGCAACATCAGGTAGACCGCTGCCAGCACATCTCAGAAGAGTTGCATAAGCTGAAACTGGAGACTCCCTCCACTGACTCAGAGCTAACTATGAATGCATCCATCCCGTCCCTCTCTGAGCCTCTGATCACTGCCGAGCAGGACGCACTCACGGCTAGGCTGCAGCGTTTGGAGCAGGTGTGTGTTTCCCTATTTTTTTTTTTTTTTTTTTTTGTTCTATTGCACAAAGGTACTCCTCCGCCCATCGAACTCCCGATCGCGACAAGTTGACTCGACAGGTGGTAGCTCGCTCTGCGTCGCCCCGTGAGTAAAGGGAAAAAAAAAAGAGTGGGGGGAAATCAAATGGAGGTTTTGACTTTAGATTCGCCACTGCTTTTAAGTAGTTCGTTCCCTCCTCGCTTTTCTTTTCTTAGATTTTTTTTGTGTCTTTTTTTTTTTTCTTTCCTAACATTCCCTCGTTCCCGTCCCCCGTAGATTATATCGTGTAGAAGTGTGCCACACGCTAGAACAGAAGAGAATTAAAAAAAAAGAAGCAAAACCAATTGGAAGGGAGAAAAAAAAAGAGTTAGGTTTTTTTTTTTTTTTTTTTTTTTTTTTTTTTTTTTTTTCGTGAGACCGGGTTTTCCTTCTTTTCTCCCTCCCCTTTTTTTTTGTGGTGAAAAAAGTTTTTTGTTTCTCTTTTTTTTTTATTCCCTCCCCTTCCTGCTTCTTTTTTTCTTTATTTCTTTTTCGACCACCCCCCCCGCCCCCCATCTCCCCTTTCCTTTCCCCCCCCTCTTTTTTTTGATGTTGTTCCCCCTTCCTTTCAATTACGTATAAAGAGAGAAAAAAAGATTGAATGCGATAACAAAAAGAAATGGCCTTATTCTACTTATGCAGAGCGGCAAGTGAGAGAGGGAGCCTGTCAACAGCAACGCAGGCGAGGAGGCGTTTTTCACAAAGTACTCAGTCGATGGCGTCAAAACCAGAACAGAACTACGACACCAGGGAAGTAGATATATCCGGCTCAGTGACAAACACCTCTTCGTGGTGCACGTACTGTGGCCTGCAGAGTGTTTTCGCCTCATCCTGCGAATGCCGGACAGCAGTATACTGCGATGAAGTGTGCCAAGCGAAGGATTGGGAAGTACATGAAAAACAATGCACAAATCAGCCTATATGCGCAATCTGTTCCAGAACGTGGCACGATACCAGTTTGCTTCAATGTTCTTGCCGCAAAGCTGTCTATTGCAGTCTAGAATGCCAGTCAATCCATTGGGACACACACAGAGATATCTGCTCATTTCGTGACCTCAATGGGGAAGAAGTTCCCCCGACCCCAGGCCAGGAGCTCACGAAACTCCTCCAGCCTGCCAAGAACGAGCCGACGTGCACGAAGAACAAGGATTCGTTCAAATCAGAAAACGACCACCTGAAGGAAGAGCTGGGGTGCCTCGTCCCATGGCTGATGACGAATTCAGAAGTATCCAAAACAGACCAAACCTTCAAAGTGGACAAGGTCCTTTCAGAAGGAAACTCTTCTTTGTAAAATAAAAGATTAACCCATAACACTCCAAGGCGCAAATATTTGTCGTTTTGAAAAATCATTTTTTTCTCTAAGTACTTTTTCGTCCCCACGACCCCTGGATCTCCAAGAACGACTATAGTGAGGAGTTATTTTCAACTGCAATTCATGCTGCGCTGCATCACTTTACCTTGTTATCCACCCACCAAGTGGGTCCCAAATCCGAGTAGATAGGCTAAAAAGCAAAATAACGGGTGTGCATACTGTGCCCAAATTGTTCCCAAAAACCGCAAAGGTAAAGCCAAACCTGCTACGGACGAGGTCCAACCTTCATGGGTAAGGGAGTTGGTATCCATAGAGACCATAAAATAGGCCAGTGGGGAGAAAAAAAGCTGTCCCGTGGTACGCAGAAACCTGACGACGCAAAATGGTTATTCCTTCGGTTTTTTGATAAGAAGCTAACAGACGTCATCCAAGAAGAGACAAACAAGCAAAAGGACGCTGAGATTGATAAAATTTCGACCCAGGACTCCACCGCTTACTCGGATTGAGCATTGCGATGGGTTTACGGCGTGCCCAGAATCAGCAGTCGTATTGGTCCACAGGACCCATGAAAATCCCCCTTTTCAGTAACACGATGCCCAGGAGACGCTACTGGGAAATCAAAAGTAGCCTCCACTTCACTCATACAGAAGACGGTGATGTGTTGTGAAGATACGAGGGTTTCCGGACAGAATTGGTGACAAGTGGGCAAAAGCAGCAGTGCCAGGAAAATAATTAAGCATTGACGAGACACTCGTACCTTCACGGGGCAATTGGAGCTGCGGGTCTACTGTCCTTTCAAGCGTAAAAGATATGGCATAAAAATCTACTGCCTAAACTGCGCGAGCACGGGTTATCTTTTGCGTTTTCACATCCACGCCACCAAAATCGAGGGGCACGCACTTGAAGGTTTCAGTGTTGTGGAAAAAGCGGGGCTGGGGTTAACAGAGCCTTTCCGGGGAAATGACAACACGGTAGTTTGCGATAGCTACTTTTTGACTGTGGGTCTGGCCGAAGCCCTGTGAAAGAACTGTGAGGGGCTTGCATTTCGTTGGGTGTTGCGGACTCTTCTGGTGGGCCCTAGAAGTGACAATAGTTAACTGCCATGCACTTCAAATAAAATATGGTTCAGGGATGCCAAAGAGATACACAACCCTGGCTGCTTTAAAGAGCGCTTTCGAGAGAGCCTAATTGATGGGTCCAGCGTTGCAAAAACACCACTCCCGGCACCCAACTAGTGGTGCACACACCCCCGATACCCCAGATTACACCAGGCGTGACCGCTAGCCACTCAAAGGGGGCACCTCCAGGGTCTGCAGGTTGAAAGGATGCACAAAACGCACAATCTACAAATGCTACACCTGAAACCAACACCTCTGTCCAAATAAGTGCTTTTTTCGTACCACTCTTCATCACCCCAAAAAGGCCTCTTGACGATTTCGAGGCCGATATTCCACCCGCAAAGAGGCACTTCTCTCGGTCTGAGACATCTGAGGGGTGCCTTTTTTGTCCCAGGATGCTCAATTTACACCCCCCCCGTGCACAACCCATTTTGACATGGTCGTTTTTGAGCACCCTACGGCCATTCAACTCTTCATCCCCTTTGTATTTTTATTAATTTTTGAGCTTTTTTTTTTAATTTTCCTGGTCCAAAAAACCCGTTTTACCTGCAAACGGGGGTTGAATGCTGCCATTTTCCCCCTCAAATTATGAAAAGGAGCAAAAAAGGGACCCCTATGTAGATAGGCCCCGGAGTGTTATGGGTTAAAAAAAAAAAAAAAATGAAAAAGAAAAAGAAAATATATGCACATATAGTTGTTTCAGGTTCTCCGGGGTGGGGGTGGGGGGAGGAAAAGAAGGGAGAAAAAAAAAAAAAAAAAAAACAAAAAAAAAAGAGGAACTTCGTTCCCTTTCCTTTGTCACACAGGGCATGCAATATGACTCGCTCACCTGTTCGAAACGGCTTCAGATCTGTGACGGTCCGATGTGATGAAACTGAAGTCTGGACGCCCCGTGAGCGGAACGGTCATGTTATCCACGCGAAAAATATCCTTCAGCTCGAACTCGAACGGGCGTGGGCGATGTACCCCGAGGTCCTCTCAGATGTGAAGTGCCCTGGTGGGGACCTCGCTGCCGTGTGGGACAGCAAGCCCAAGTGGCTGGAGGCGAACCTACAGACCGCAATCTTCGAACACACATTTGGACAGAGAACTCCTTCCGTGAAGAAACCCCGCATACGAATCCCAAGAAAGCCACCTCTCCGCAACGTCAGAGCTGTGACCACCTCCACCACCACCACCACCTCCACCTCTGTTACTTCGACGCGACGCTTACCGCACTGCAGCGAACATAGTTGCTTAGTGGCGTGAATGGCATAAGGGATGTTTGTTTACACATGGATCCTCTTTTCTTCTTCTTTTTTTTCCCACTTTGTTTCCTTTCCCACACTTTTATCCAAGCCATTGCATAATATCACAGGGAGGCGGCGGGGTTGGGGGCGTGAGTGGAGGAGAAACAACCCAAAGGTTGTTTCTGACATGAACATCAACGAAACCCCCAGCAGGGTATACCTAGATGCTACCACCTTCGAGAGGGGAGACAGCTGCAGCGGGGCATCATCACACCCGTCAACACCAAGGGCGTTGATGTCGATGAGCCCAAGGAATGGAGCCACAACACCAAGAACGCCTAGGGCACTGACACCTGTGAATAGGGCGGAAGAGGAAGAGGTCGAAGAGCTGGTGTGGCATGACGACCGTGAAGAGGCCGACGAGGGGATCGTGAAGCAGCTGAACGAATTAGAATGGGACCTAAGCCAGAACCGAGGGAAAAGCGTCTATAAGGAAACCGAGCTGAAGAGGCTTGAACGAGAAACGGCAAAGCTCAACACCCGCCTGTACGTGGAGAAGGCGGCTGTGTATGTCCAGGATAGTCTTATCGGGTACCACTACCCGTTTTTAGACACAAAAATCCACGTCTACAAATTTTATCGGTCACAGCGGATGAGAAATATCCTCTCGTTCACCGTGCTGTTGAACATCTCACTCGCGCTGCTCCAGATCCACATAACCTCAGACACCTCTGAGGACATGCGGACGAACATTTTCGATCCCATTGTTGTGGTCTCGGAGATCTGGTGCTTCCTCGTGTTCTCGCTGCAGTGTTTTCTGCAGCTAACCTTCCTCGGGGCGAGGAAATATTTCCGGCACAAGTTGTGCCTGATCCTCTTCACCTGCACTTCGTTGTATCTGCTCGATCTTACCCTTATCCCACTTCTGTACAGAGAGAAGCCGATCACCAGTACGATTCTGGATGTAGACAGGTTTTACTTCCGTTTCTACATCCGGCCTATCTACGCTGTGATCCACTTCGGCGGGCTACGGAACACCATCCCGTCCATTATCAAAACCGCGGTGGCACTACTGCCTGTTGTGATGTTCATATTCATCTTCCTGTGCATATTTGCGATATACGGTTTCATGTTGTTCCATAAGAGGAATACTTACTTCTCTTCAACGCCCTGGGCTCTGTACCAGCTGTTGATATCGTTGACCACTGCTAACTTCCCCGATGTGATGATACAAGGATATTCGCACCCGTACACCGTGAACAGCACGACATGGGGCCCTGTTTACAACCCGGAAAGAGGGTCATACATTACAACCCAAGCATGGGAAGTGGCGTCCAACGACACAACTAAGTTCGATTTTACGTGGAACTCGATTTCTTGGCATATGTCGCCTTGTTTCTTTGTCATCTTCTACCTGATCGGGCTGTACTTCCTCCTCTCCGTTGCGTTCGCTGTTGTGTACAATGTTTACAAGGAGCACCTTAAAAGAAGCGTACTCTACGATTACTCGTTCAGGCAGCGGATGTTAGGCAAGGCGTACCACTGCCTGACCCAGTACATGGATGGAGGGTACGATGAGTTCAACAGGCGGCTCACCGTACTTCACCAAGAGGTTCACTTTTCCGTCCATGCCGTGGCGTCACCGCCATCATCGACAAGCCCGGCATGCAAAGACCTTCAACCAGGCAAACTTGAACTCGCGTCTCTTCAAGCACATGACGAAATGTCTCGTATGGACAAACTGCTTGAAAATTTCCGTGCTCGAGAGGCAGGTGAGCAAGACCCTTCGTCAGTGAGAGTGCGGCGGCATAAGTCGGACACAACAGAGGTCACGGAGTACATCTTCAACCTGCTCTATGACGAGCTTTTCCCGAAGAAAGCGACGAAGAAGACAATTAACTCAACGATGGAGGTATCAGAAAAAGAAGGAGGGAAAAAGAGAGAAAAAAAAAATCAAAACAGATCCAAAAGGGCAGCACAGTGGGTCTTCTCGAAGACGTGGTCCTGAACTTCGGAGAGATCTTACCAAAGGGATGCACGGGTGTTGTGGAAAAGGTTCCATCGGCAGGGGTGGACTTGTACGAGGTACTTTGACAATAAAAAAAAAAAAAAAAAAAAAAAAAGAAAAAAACCAGGTACACTTCGACATTGGTAAGTACATGGCAAGCTCTGAAGAGATAATCCTTATTGAACCCAAGGAGTCCCGCGAGAGGCTGGTCCGTGTCATATTCCATGCAATGGACCTGAACGAGTCGAACACGTTGGACATGAAACAGTTCCGTGCCCTCTACCAGATGCTGCAGCTCAAAGTCAAGATCATCAAGGACTCCCGACCTTATGCGGAGAAAGTCCTCCCGAGCTGGCTGTTCAAATCAAGGCCGTTTCAAGGCCTGATGTGGTTCGGGAGAAGCAAATGGCTCGATCGATTCATCGACGTCTGTATCCTCGGCTCCGTCGTCCTAATGACATGCCACTTCGAATATGTAGCTAGTCTCAATATAACAGATGTGTCGGGGTCGGGATCGGGATCGGAATTGACGGATGCTTGGTTTAATTACATGTATGCTGAGATTTTGGTGGGTATCGTGTTCGACCTTGAAGCACTGCTAAAGATCACAGCGATGGGTTGGACGGACTATTGGTCGAAAAAGTGGAATCGGTTCGATTTCGTAGTGACCGCCATCAACACGTTGATTTACGTGACATTTGGGGTTTTGACGCTGTTTTTCGGGACAAGACGTTCTGTATACATGGTGATGGAGATCAACGATGTCAACAATGAGGACGACTCCCCCGATCTCATCATGATTGTCCTGCTGGGAAGGCTGTTGAGGGTCGTCAGAATCGTCAGCGAGAACAAGTCTTTCCGGTATATTCTTAAAACGTTTTCCAACATCCTCCCCATCTTCGGCGCGTACATAGCGGCACTGCTTGTTGTGTACTATTACTTCGCGTCAACTGGGATGCTGCTTTTTAAGGGCGTGACACCGCCTTATGGAACAACGTACAGCAACGCTAATTATTACGCTTTAAACTTCGAGAGTTTTTACGGTAGTTGTATAACCTTATGGTGCCTTATGGTCGTAAATAACTGGTTTATCATAGTCGATGGATACAGAGCCGCGCAGGGGAACTGGGTTCTCATTTATTTCATCACGTTTTGGCTCATTTCTGTTCTGCTGCTCATGAACATCGTGACTGCCCTCGTGGTTGAGGTGTGGGGCTCGCAGTGGGAGCTGAACAAGGAAAAGGCCGTTAACATCGACAAGAACCCCCTAGCTGCGCGTATTCATAGCCTAAACTATCTTGACCCTGAAGACGGGGGAGACTACTACCGTCTTGGTCTTCCACCGGACCCTGATGGGTCCCGCCCCTCGTACAAGGTTAGCTATGCTCATTATTCACACAAGGTACGGCTTGCACTGGAACGGATCTTCCTGAACCAAAAGGGGTTCCAGCATGTAATCATTTGAATATAAAAAAAGGGGGGGAGAGAGAGAGAGAGAGAGATCTTGCTCATATTTCCCCCCCCCCCCCCCTTTTTGTTTCTTTCATCTTAATGTCAATTCCATGAAAGAGGACAAAAAAAAGTTTTAAAAAAAGGGGGGGGAAAGTATCAGAATTCAAACTTTACGAAGGGAAGAAGAAAGAAAGGGGAGGGGGGGAAAAAAAGAAGGAAAAAAGCCAACTTATTTATTTAGGGGCGGTATTCGGTAATATTTGCGCTACATTTATTTCTGAACACTGGTTTAAGGGGATTGTTTCCCCCTTTTTTTTTTTAATTCAAATAAAATATTTTGGCTTTTTTTAAAAAAAATAATAATAATAAACTTGTGCTGAGTAAAGGAATTACTTCTGCAGGGTTTTTTTTTTTACCTCTCCCCCCACCCCCACCCCCGCCTCTCTCCGAGAAAGAAGGGAGAAAAAAAAAGAAAAAAAAAACCCAATACCGCCGTAAAAAGCTGATGTATGAAGAGCCGCTCTGAATTTGATGTGTATCAACATCGACAGTGAAACTAATGTGTTCTTCCGCTAGGCGGAAACAAGAGCCTAAGGAATAAGAGAAGAAGAAGAAAAAAAAAAAAAAAATAGAATACTGTAAAAGGAAAAATTACCGGAAGAAAATATCCCCGCACTCCCGGGCTCCTGGTGACTTTCCTTTACAGTAGCTTTTTTTTTGGGGGGGGGGGGTCAAATTCTTTCTTCTTCGTCGTTCGTTTCTTTTTTTTTTTCCCTTCTTTCGTTTCTTCTATTTGTCCATTTGAATAGAAAAAAAAATAAAAGAAAGAAAAAAAAGGAAAACAATACCGTTATAGCTTCATTTTTTTTCTTCTTTTTCTCTCTTCTTTTTCTTTTCATTTTTTATTTTTGAAATGAAAATGAATTTGTTTCTCCGTTCTCCTCATTCTTTCCAAAAAAAAAAAAAAAAAAAAAAGAAATTGCTCTTTCCCCCCGTTCTGTCTGTTTCCTATCCCAAAATAAAAAAATAGCTATTTATTGCCAACAAATAATGAGTCATTATTTAACTCGAGTTCCCGAATTTTTTGCACGAGGGCCCTGCGGGCCCTCGTGCAAAAAAACGGTAACGAGTGTTAAATAATGGCTCATTTGGCGGCAAGTAAGTCGTTTTATTTCACTTTTCGTCATTTGAGTCACTCACTCTTCACTGCTTTCACTGCTGTTTTTTTTTCACGCAGGTCAGCTTTTTGGGGATTTTCCTAAGGTAATACAGGGTAGCTATTTCGCCGTGGCATTTAAAGGGGGAAGTAAGGCACTTATTCCCACTTTTAAGGGCTGGAATGGCCTCAGATGGCCAAAAATAGTCAAAATACCCCCACCCAAAAAAAAATTTCAAGGGGTTGGGTGCATTTTTTCCCACGGCGAGACCCATTTTCCCACTCTGAAGGGCCATTATTTAACTAGTTAAATAATGGCGATTTCGCGTTAAATAATGGCCGTTTCGCGTTAAATAATGAGGCCCCTAGTGAGTGAAGAAAATGACGAAGAGTGAAATAAAATAAATAAAAAAAAAACTGAAAAAGAAAAGGGGAAAAAAAAAAAAAAAAAAAAAAAATGGACACCAAAGCGAGACACCTCAAAGAGCACACGATCTCACCCTTCGAAGGGCCGCTCCCTTCAACAGGAGATTCCCCGCAGTACGAGACCCCGCAGACCAGTATAAGAAAAAAAATCAATCTAGAACGGGAAGGGTATGAAGAAGGCTTGGGCGACAGATTGGTACCGGAAAGGGGGAAAGACATCGGCGCAGAGGCATACGAGCTGAAAGGGAAAATAGGAGGAGAAGGCTACAGGGTCAATTTAATGTGCAGATTATTCGGCGGCAAGGAGGGACGGGTTTTGAAAATGGGCGGCGGGTCTGCTTTAACCCAAAGAGGCGAGAACAGCCCAAACGAACACGAAGAAAAACTACGCGTGATCTACTCAAGAAACCGAACCCAAAACTTCAGATCCAGAGTGTTCAGATACATACCGCAGACCCCTGAGAGAATCCTTGACGCTCCAGACCTTATTGACGATTATTACCTGAACCTCTTGGACTGGTCCTCCACGAACATTCTAACAGTCGCTTTGAACCAAACAGCGTATCTTTGGAATGCAGACAGTGGTGAAATAACACAGCTAACGCAAACAACGGAGGAGGACAACATTATAACCGTGGTTAATTTCAATCAAGAAGGCACCACGCTGGGCGTGGGAACGAACAACGCCGACGTCGAATTGTGGGACATCGCGACAGGGAGTAAAACACGAACGTTGAAAGGGCACCTTGCAAGGGTGGGATCCTTGGCGTGGAATGGAAAGCTTCTTGCGTCCGGATCTCGCGACTCCTCTATCCGTCTCCATGACACAAGAACCCCTCACGGCGTAGTAGCAACTCTAGACGGTCATCAACAAGAAGTATGCGGATTGAAATGGTCTTTAGACGGTGCACAGCTCGCATCTGGTGGAAACGACAATTTACTACATATATGGGACTCTCGGCAACGGCACGAACCACGTCTTCGCCTCTCTGCTCATACTGCTGCTGTGAAAGCAATAGGATGGTCTCCTCATCAAAGCGGGCTTCTTGCGTCAGGTGGTGGTACTGCCGATAGGACCATTAGGTTCTGGAACACATCCATAGGGGAATGTGTGAACACGATAGACACAAAGTCGCAGATTTGCTCGATGTTGTGGTCTGTGAACAGGAATGAGCTGCTCACATCGCATGGCTACTCCGAGAACCAGCTTGCTCTGTGGAAATATTCTTCTTTGAAGAGGATTGCTAACCTCACTGGGCATTCTAGTCGAGTGCTACATTTAGCGAGGTCGCCCAACGGGGAGACCGTTGTGTCTGCAGCCGGCGATGAGACCATTAGATTCTGGAAGTGTTTTACGGAGGAGAAGTCCAAAAGACGGAAACCGAACACAGTCCCGCGGTCTTCTTTCACCCCGCTCGCTATTCGGTGAAAAAAAAAAAAGTTTTTTTTTTTTGTTTTCTCTCTCTATACTTTTGGTTTTTTTTTTTTTGTTTTTTTGTTTTGTATTGTACACACTTTTTTTTTTTCTTCCATCTTCCCCTTTCCCCTCCCCCTTTTTTTTTTCTCATGGTTCCACTAGCCATGTTAAAAGCGTGTTAAGAAAAAAAGAATGAAAAAGAAAAAAAGGAAAAAAAAAAAAGCGGAGGGGGGTGGGGAAGGGTATTGAAAATTAAAAAAAAAGAGCCTGGGGGACAGGTCTAAAAAAAAAAAAAGAAAAAAAAAAAAAAAAAAAACACCACATTTTAAATATTTCCCGCCCCTCATTCTTCTTTTTTTTCTCTTTTTTTTTTTTTTTTCCCCTATGCCATCCCTTGTATTGTAAAGTTTCTATTCTATCTCCACTATTAGGTTTGCCCTTCCCCCCCCCATTTTTTCTCCAGGGCAGCAAGATCTTTGGCCGGGTCTAGGTGCGTAACGACACTTTCCCTTACGCGAGTCATTTCAGGAAAGTCTGTGCCAGGGTGACGGCAGAGAGTCAAGAATGACCAGCTGTCATCAGTTGTTGCACCACCAGCGGCAGAGCAAGCTCACTCTAATGTGCCGTTAGGCTACGCTGTAGTACGCTTGGAGCCGACTGTGGTGGTAGTGCTGAGTGCCGTTTGACTTCTTGTGTCACCTTGACGAAAGATCGAATTTTCTTTTTTTTTTTTTTTTTTTTTTTTTTTTCTTTTTCTTTTCTTTTTCCCCTTTCCCCTTCCCTCGTGCTACATTCTGTAGATTTGGATCCGTTCTTTATTTTTTTTTTTCAGGGGTCAAAAAAAAGGGGGGTGATGGACAGGCGTTGACGGCCTGAGACCGTGCTCGGCCATCCGATTTTATTGTAAAAAAGGGGGGGGGAAGGATTCGTGAAGTTAAGTTTATTTTTTTCGAGGGGGAGGGATCGCCATGTAAGCCGCAGTGATATTTTCTCCTTTCTTTCGTTGGGGGGGGGGGGGGGGGGGGGGGGCGTTTCACGGTGCCTTGAATTGCTCCCCCTTTTTCCCTGTTATGCCCAAAAAGAGACTCGGCGATAGGACTCAATGGAATTTTGGGGAAGGGAAAAAAAAAAAAAAAAAAAAGAAAAAAAAAAAAAAACTTGCCCAGAAATGGTTTCACTTTCCCCCTTTTCTCCTCTCCCTGAGCACAGGAACAACTGAGGTGGGAAAAAAAAAGGGGGGGCAAACAAAAAAAAAAAAAAAAAAAAAAAAGGCAGGGGGGAAATTGAGTATGTTTTATTTCTATTCTTTTTTTTTTCTATGGTATTTTTTTTTCTCCCTCCCCCCCCTCTCTCTCTCCCTTTTCGTTTTTTTTTCTTTTTTTTTTTTTCTTCCCCTTCAACTTCGCACAAAGGAAAAGGGGGAAATAAAGAAAAAAAAAATAAAAAATGCCTAGGGAACGGCAGCTCTTCGTGGCCGGGCTCAGTTCGGGTTACACACAGGAGCAGCTTTACGAGCTTTTCCACAAGTTTGGGACGATGGAGGCAAGCAGCGTGACGACAGACGCGAAAGGGAAGACCATTGGGTTCGTTACCTTTGTGGACCCAAAGGCAGCACGGAATGCTGAGACGCTGCTGCACGGGAAAAGGATCAACGGGCTGGGACCTTTGGTGGTGGTGCCTGCTCTATCCCGCTCCGAGAAAAGTATGGATTTTAACTTAGTTCTTCGCAGCACCACACACAGCCACGGACGAGTCTTCGGATGGCATGAAGCCGGGCATGGAGGGTGCTGTTGATGAGAACACACCTATCTTGAGCAAGCTGCAAGCAGCGATGGAGTCGGCTTCGGGCAGCAACAACACCAGCGCAACAGCCAGCAGCAACACCCCCCCGCTCAACCTCGCTCAGAGACAGAGGCAAAAATTCCTGGCACAGTACGGGCAGCAACGGCAACAACAAGTGCAGCAGCAGCAGCAGCACGTCCAACAACAGCAGCAACAAGCCCAACAGCAAGCTATGCAGCAGCAGCAACCTAAGAAAACGAGCGACATAATTGATAAGCTGCTTGCAGCAGGGATGTCGGGGGATGATGTGAGTAGGGTATGGAACTAGGGGAAAAAAAACGACAATATGAAAGAAAAAAAAAAAAAAAAAAAAAAAAAAAAAAAAAAAGAATACACACACACAGTGTGTACCGCAAGAGCCCAAGCCCAAGGCCATCAACGTGAAGGACCTCGTCCAGCAGCAGTCGCAGCAGCAGCAGCAGCAGCAGAGGAGGTTCAACAACAACACCGCCAGCAACAACAGCCACAACAACACTGCTAACAGCAATGCCCAAAAGAACAACCACCACCACCACCACCACCACCACCACCACCACCATCAGCACCAGCACCACGACCCTGCTGACGACAAGGACTCCAGGATACGTGAGTTGGAGATCGAGGTGCAGCGCCTTAAGGAGTCGAACCTCGCTGTCACAGCTGCCGTTGCTGGTGCTCAAAGTGCTCAACTAAGCAACCCCCTCATCCGGAAGGGCCCCATGTCTGGGTACCAAAAGCAGGGATCTCCTGTGAACTCGTCCTTGCTGGGGAACGTTATGCCTCCTGTGCCTAACTTGGTGTGAAACAAAGGGAACCAGAAAGCCAACAATTTACAGACAAGCCTCTCGACTGATGAGCTGCAGAAGCACCTTCAGGTCCTTCAATTGCAGGTATGTATTTCTCTCCCTTTTTTTTTTTTTTTTTCCTTTTTTTTTTCTGGGTTCTTGAATTTGAGTCTCGAGCAGCTGATCCTGCACACCTGCGGTGTTCAGCCCAGCCGTGGCAGCACCGTGTCGTCCTTCGGCTTCGTCATGTCGTCTCTTTGGCTTCCTTGGCCTTCGGGCTGCTGCAGCAGCGATCGCTGCTGCCCTCGCTCAGGTAGGGCATGGGGATTTTCGGGTTGTTGTAGGTCCTCCCCGTCGGGAGGTGCGTACCCTTGTGCACGCGTCACGTGGTGAGTTCCATCTTCGCCCTGCTCACCTCGCGTGTTCATCCCGCGGTTGGAGCCTTCGCCGCTACCACCCCACCTGGCTGCATGCACGGGTTCAACCTCCAGGAGGTCACCTCACCGCACTCGACGTCGATGATGTTGTTGATTTTGTCATTTTGTTTTCATTTAACCCAAATTCAAAAACCCCAGGGGGAAAAAAAAAAAAAAAAAAAAAAAAAACAGCAACTCCTCCCACACTCTCTCCTTCCCCCTGCTCTTACCAACCCCGTCCCCACTTCAGAAGCTCTGCAGGTGTGTTTGATAAGGGGGGAAAAAAAAAAACTCTTTTGCACAGCAAGCTTATTCAACGATCTTATCGCAGCAGCATTTGGCATCTCTGCAGACTCTACAGTAGTTTGTAGACGGTGCCCTTTTTTATTTCTTTGATTTTTGACTTGAATTGATTGTTTTTATTATTTTTTTTTTTCACACATCTCGCACAGTTGCAATGAAAAGATGAGAAAAGAAGGGGGAAAAAGAAAGAAAGAAGAAAGGAAGGAAAAAGAAAAAAAAAAAAAAAAAAAAAACAAGAAGAAACCACCACCCAGCTACAAACTGTAACCATTATTATTGTTTTTGTTTGTTTGTTTGTTTTTCTTTTTTTTTTTTTTTTTTTTTTTGTATTCCTCTTCCCTTTTCCCCGCCAGTTACACCTTCCCACATTGTGCTTTATTTATTTATTTTTTTAAAACCCGTTTTTTTTTTTAAAGGTCTGATTTTATTTTTTACCCCTCCCCTTCCCTCCCCATGTTCTTTTTACTTCAACACTTTTTTTTGGAAAGGTAAGGAATTCTGCAAGAAGAAGAAGAGCTGACCTTTGCACTACACAAGAGGGGGTTCTGCCGAAGACAATATTGTACAGGTGTTCTTCTTGTTCCCCACCATCCCTTCTTAAGGTTCGCCAGCGTATGTAAGTAGTGACTTGTAGAGGGAAAGAAAAAGAAAAAAAAAAAAAGAGGAGGAAATAAGTGAAGTGCCCGTGTGCACAAACACAAAGGAGCCAGGAATAAATAGGTTTCCTCCCTCCTTCCCTGCAAAGCGAAAACTGTGCTCCCCCCCCCCTTTTTTTTCTTTTTTAACTTTTCCTACTTGTTTTTAATTTATTCCCCCTTTAGTGTATCCCCCCCCCCCCCCCCCCCCCCACCTTCTCTTTGACCTTGGGGAGGGGGGGGGGGGGGCGAGAATTTCTGGTTATTTTACCGCTTATTTTTTTTCAAAGAAATAATGTCCCACCTATCCCGGTGTTTACTTATTTTAAGCTCACTTTTTTTTCTTTTTTTTTCTTTTCCCCTTTGCGCTGTCTCTCCAATACATATGATGAATCCCCTCCCCCCCCCCTTCTTTTTTAAAATTAAACAAAAAAATCGATTGCAGAAGGGGGAAAAGAAAATAATAATCAAGAAGTGGAAGAGCGAAAAGAAAGGGAAGTAACAGGGAATACACCACACACGGGGAAGAGGAAAGGATGAAGAAGGGGAAAAAGTGTAAGTAATGAGAGCAGGAAGAAGAAGGGGAAAAAAAAAAGAATTTTTCCTCGTAGCTTAATCGCTATTTTTTTTTTCTTCCACACCCTCCCTCTCATTCTTAACCCTCTTCTTATTTTTTTAAAAAAAAGAATAATTTCTCCATTTCAGCACTTGGGGGGGGGGTGTTTTTTTTTCTCCCTCTTTTTTAAGGGGAAGAAATACGAAAAAAAAAAAAAAAATTAACCCACACTGTTTTCTTTTTTCTTTTCTTTTTTTTTTTTCTCTTATTATTATTATTTTTTTTCTCCTAGCGTGGAGGTGCCGCGAGATATGTCTGACCCGGCATGAGCACCTTCGTCTCGTGCATCGCCAGCGTCACGCAGTGGACGGCAACGAGTTCCAACCACATAGGGGAGCTGATTACTGTGTTTCGTGAGGCGAAGGACGCGCACAGTCGTCAGTACTGAATGAGCTGCGGGGTATCACCCCACGCTCCATTCTGGAAAACAATAAATAATAAACAAAACAAAAAAAAAAAAAAGAGAGAGAGAAAAAAAAAAGAGAAAAAAAATGCCCAAAGTGTCTGATGACGGTTGGACGGTAGTGGGACCATCGAAGTCGGCCCTGTTCAAGAAGAAAAAAATAGAGGAGGCCGCAGAGATGAAGGCTAAAAAAGCTTTGGAGGACGAAGCGAAAAAGGGGGTATGGAAGGGGAAAAAAAAAAAAAAAAAAAAAAAAAAAAAAAAAAAAAAAAAAAAAAAAAAAAAAACAGTTCAACGTTCTTCAGCAGAAAGAAAAGGCCAAGAAAGAGGTCCTCGAAGAGGAGAGCCCCAAGGCAAAGGTCCCGAAAACAGAGGAAGAAAAGGCAAAGGAGCGCAAGGAGAGAAAAAAAGAAGCTGCAAAGAAAAACAAAATCGCCGACCCCAAGACCTCCTCCCCGAAGTCCGCGTCCTACGTGAACAACAAAATGCAAAAGCTCCCGAAGAGGATAACCAACGACATCAAAGACCTTCCAAAGAAGTACCCCGGCCGGGTGAAGGATCAATTCCTCACAGCAGTTGCGTACCTGGATGACTACCTAACTCCCGAATGTCAATGCGCACCAGACTACAAATCTCTCCCAGCACAACAACGTTGGGAGCTACCACTTTCACACGCGCCCGATGCAATGGAACTCTTCACACCTATCATCCAAGGATCGACAGACTCGAACATGTGGTGCGCTACTCTCAAAGACCTTCTTCTTGCAGGTTTTGGAAGACAGTGCAACAGGCCCGATGACGGGAAGAACTACCTTGGGTCAAAGATCGCGATGCAGGTTCTCCTTAAAACCCACCCCGACTCCTTCAACAACACAGTTGAAAATATTTTCGCCCTTGAAGGCGGGGAGATGGCCCCCGCCGCTGCCATGAACTTCGCATGGGTCCTCTCAAACCTCGCTGATTCTTCTGCAATGGATGGTGTTCAGTCGTGGGCAAGGGTGTTCTACCCTCGTCTTGTTGCAAATGAAGGGAAGTCAGGTGGTGCGGTTGTTGAAACCGGTTTCGCAGTTGCCGAGTCGCTTGGTTTGAAATCCCCGTCTGAACCCGAAAAGAAACGATGGTGGCTGGCCAACAAAGAGAAGGATCCTTTGACGTTCGAACAGCTCGCCACTCCGCTTCGCCTCATCGCACCGAAAAGAAACAAGATGTTGAAGCTGTACACCACGATGCTCCCGAAATTCTCCGCGTTATTCACCACACAGTCCCCCAGGACTTACTTCACAAAGATTGCCGCTATGCTCGGCAAGGCTAACGAGGTGAACAAGCCTCTTATGTTGCAACTTCTCGTAGACTGTATGGTGCTTGATCCCAACATGAACGGTCCACTCCACTGTTGGACAAACAGCATCCTCATGATGGTCAAGGAATCGTCAATGATCTTGGAATACATCAGCAAGAACCAAAAATCGCTGTCCACACGTCTTAACGGAATAGAAATGGAGAAATTCTTCGAACGCTTAACAGCAAAATGCAAAGCGATCCAGGATGGCAGCCTTGTTCCGGAGGGCAAGAAGTCCAAGCACTGCAATTATACACCCAGCGAGGTGGCCGCCATTCTCTATCTTCTCGGGAAAGTTTCTTCGCTTGCAAAGGCGGTTCCTCTCGAGGCGCCGAAAACTAAAAAGACGGAGCAGGCCATTAAGCAGGTGAGGGATAAGGCTGCAGGGAGGTATCCTATCTGCGAGATGCTCTTCCTCATTGTGGCGTTGTTCACGGCGGTCGTGCTCGCTATCAACATCGCGCTCCCTTTCCTCCCGAAAGAGATGGCTGCTGCGATCGAGACGCACACTACGGGACTGGTTTGTTGAAGGGCGGGAAATAAAAAAAGATAATAATAATAAAACATAGCCTGCACGTTATACCGATACCCAATCGGGTATTTTAATCGGTTCGGGTATTTAAATAGTGCAAAATTGGCCTGGGCACGCCGAGGTCGAGATGGGGTCCAGAAACACGAAATATGATTTTTGGAGACCATGAACATGGGTAACTTAACATCCGAAGCCCACCCCAATTTTGGCGAATTTTGGGTGCGTTATTTTTATGTTATTTTTACGTTATTTTAAATCGGTGAAAATTTGGAGAATGAGAAGACGCTGTTTCAAGAATGCAACAGGGAGGGATAAGAGACCAAGAGAGAGCTAGAGGGGTACTTGTGGGTGTTTGGAAGGCATGGCTACCCCCAGAAAGTACTTAGAAGAGATTCCCGAGTCAGTGGGACTCCAGCGCGCTTTGTCCGCTGCATCGTAAGCAGAAGGTAAAAAGCCTGTTCTTACAACACGAGCAGTCCGTGGTGGCAGGAACGTCTGGAGACAAGGACTCTCTTTAGTGCTGGTGCGGATATTCCAGAGAAAGCTAACGAATGCACGAGGATTATTTTCCAGAAAAGTTAGTTTCCTCGTACACGTGGGGAAACCTTGACGGGGGGTGGAGGCCCGCCCTACGCGTGGCGCCCCGCCCTCAATGGAGGGTCCCTTGTTTTAATAAATAGCACGATTAAAATAACGTTATTTTAATTCGATATCGTTAAAAATAACGGGTACGTAACAAGATTTATGGGCCCTTTTTTTGTGTTATGGTATTTGATACCGGGTATTTTAAAATATCAATTTGATAACGTTATGCTTGCGTTATAACGTGCAGGCTATGATGAAAAAAAAAAAAAAAAAAAAAAAAAAAAAAAAGAAATCTTCTGTTGCTGCATCCGTTTCAAAGGCATACACTCAGTACCAGTATTACCAGCCATACGTGAGCGACATGGCTTCGAAAGCCTGGAATGAAGTATGGGTTCGGGGGTGTTTTTTTTTTTTTTTTTTTTTTTTTTTTTTTAGATAATCAACAGATTGCAAGCAAATTTGACAACTGAAAAAAAAAAAGAATATTTAGTGTGTTTTTTTTATTTTATTTCTTTTTATCTTCCGTTTCTGGTTGTGACGGCCACCCACATTTCCTCTCTGTTTTTTTTTTCTTTTTTTTTTCTTCCCCCCCTCCTTTTTTTTTTTCTCTTCAACTTTGTTACTGAACTACGAAAGACCTCAAACGGTAGGGATAGCATTCCCCCCCCCCCCCCCCCCATCCTCTTTTTTTCCCCCCTTCGTATATTGCCATTTCGATTCTTCCCTCATTGGCGGATACTTCTATTGTTTTTCTCCTCATTCCTTTCTTGTTCCCTCCAACAACAGCAATACCACAGGTTTAATTAACCATCTTTGGTTAATCTTGTAAACACAACCCCCCCACCCAAAAAAAAAAGCTGCGACTTAATTTCTCCCCTCCCCCACCCCCCCCCCCCCCCCCCCCACGTTGTAAAGTTGTTAAAGAAAAACACAAGAGAGAGAGAGAGAGAGAGAGAGAGAAAAAGGACGGGGAAAAAAAAAAGAAAATAAAAAGAAATAATACCTCCGAAAAAAGAAGGAAAAAAAATGGCTGACGAAAGATTTTCTACTTATAGCAGGGACTACGTGCATCATGGAGAGGACGCGTACAGTCCAAGCAGAGACCGTGGGATGGAGGCCATGGATGGGAGGGGTGGCGGTCAATTTGGAGGAGTAAGCGAGTATACTGATGAATATATAAAACATGGTTTGGGTGCAATTGACCCTAAAACTGGTCTCCCATTCGCCATGAGCCGCAGGCCGCCCGTCGACCCTGATCACTACACGACCAGCAAGCAGAAGGATTTTGCACTCCCCGATCCTTCAGCCTATGTAAAGCCTGAAGTAAGTCAGCCCCCCGTACGTGCCCATGTCCCCACGGACCCCGACCACTTCACCACCAGCAAGCAACATGACTACGCTGCCTACGGTGAGGAGGCATACAGCCCACCACGCGAGGAGCGCTCTGCCCCAGAACGGCGAGCCATCCCCACCGACCCCGATCACTACACCACCAGCAAGCAGAAGGACTTCTCCGCTCCTGACGACTCCGCCTACGCTAAGCCCGAAGTGAGCCAACCCGCCACAAGGCAAGTAATTCCCACCGACCCTGACCACTTCATGACCAGCAAGCAGCAGGACTATGCTAATTATGGTGAGGAGGCATACAGCCCTGCCCGTGAGGAACAATCAGCACCTGAAAGACGCGCGATCCCCACTGATCCGGACCACTACTTGACGAGTAAGCAAAAAGATTTCTCTGCACCTGATGACTCGGCCTACGCAAGGCCTGAGCCGAGCCAGATTCGGGAGAGGCAGGCAATCCCCACCGACCCTGACCACTTCATGACCAGTAAACAGAAGGACTATGCCAACTACGGTGAGGAGGCATACAGCCCTGCCCGTGAGGAACATGCTGCACCTGAGAGGCAGGCAATCCCCACTGATCCTGACCACTACTTGACAAGCAAACAGAAGGACTTCGGGGCACCTGATGAGTCAGCTTATGCCAAGCCTGAGACAAGCCAGGCACCTGAGAGGCGTGCAATCCCCACCGACCCTGATCACTTCATGACCAGCAAGCAGCAGGACTATGCCAACTACGGTGAGGAGGCATACAGCCCTGCCCGTGAGGAACGTTCGGCACCTCAAAGACAGGCAATCCCCACCGATCCTGACCACTATTTGACGAGCAAGCAGAAAGACTTTGCAGCTCCTGATGAGTCGGCTTATGCAAGGCCTGAGGAGAGTCAGCCAGCGGCAAGACAGGCGATCCCCACCGACCCTGATCACTTCATGACCAGCAAGCAGCAAGATTATGCGAACTACGGTGAGGAGGCATACAGCCCTGCCCGTGAGGAACGTTCGGCACCTGAGAGGCGTGCGATCCCCACTGATCCTGATCACTACTTGACGAGCAAACAGAAGGATTTCTCTGCACCTGATGAGTCGGCCTACGCAAGGCCTGAGCCAAGTCAGACTCGGGAGAGGCAGGCAATCCCCACCGACCCTGACCACTTCATGACCAGTAAACAGAAGGACTATGCCAACTACGGTGAGGAGGCATACAGCCCTGCCCGTGAGGAACATGCTGCACCTGAGAGGCAGGCAATCCCCACTGACCCTGACCACTACTTGACAAGCAAGCAGAAGGACTTTGCAGCACCTGATGAGTCTGCTTATGCCAAGCCTGAGACAAGCCAGGCACCTGAGAGGCGTGCAATCCCCACCGACCCTGACCACTTCATGACCAGCAAGCAGCAGGACTATGCCAACTACGGTGAAGAAGCATACAGCCCTGCCCGTGAGGAACGTGCTGCACCCGAGAGGCAGGCAATCCCCACCGATCCTGACCACTATTTGACGAGCAAGCAGAAGGACTTTGCAGCACCTGATGAATCTGCTTATGCAAGGCCTGAGGAGAGTCAGCCAGCGGCTAGACAGGCAATCCCCACCGACCCTGATCACTTCATGACCAGCAAGCAGCAAGATTATGCGAACTACGGTGAGGAGGCATACAGCCCTGCCCGTGAGGAACGTTCGGCACCTGAGAGGCGTGCGATCCCCACTGATCCTGACCACTACTTGACAAGCAAACAGAAGGACTTTGCAGCTCCTGATGAGTCTGCTTATGCGAGGCCAGAACCGAGCCAGACTCAGGAGAGGCAGGCAATCCCCACCGACCCTGACCACTTCATGACCAGTAAACAGAAGGACTATGCCAACTACGGTGAGGAGGCATACAGCCCTGCCCGTGAAGAACACACGGCACCTGAGAGGCAGGCAATCCCCACTGATCCTGACCACTACTTGACAAGCAAACAGAAGGATTTTGCTGCACCTGATGAGTCTGCTTATGCGAGGCCTGAGACAAGCCAGGCACCTGAGAGGCGTGCAATCCCCACCGACCCTGACCACTTCATGACCAGCAAGCAGCAGGACTATGCCAACTACGGTGAGGAGGCATACAGCCCTGCCCGTGAGGAACGTTCGGCACCTCAAAGACAGGCAATCCCCACCGATCCTGACCACTACTTGACAAGCAAGCAGAAGGACTTTGCAGCACCTGATGAATCTGCTTATGCAAGGCCTGAGGAGAGTCAGCCAGCGGCAAGACAGGCGATCCCCACCGACCCTGATCACTTCATGACCAGCAAGCAGCAGGACTACACTAACTACGGTGAGGAGGCATACAGCCCTGCCCGTGAGGAACGTTCGGCACCTGAGAGGCGTGCGATCCCCACTGATCCTGATCACTACTTGACGAGCAAACAGAAGGACTTTGCAGCTCCTGATGAGTCTGCTTATGCGAGGCCAGAACCGAGCCAGACTCGAGAGAGGCAGGCAATCCCCACCGACCCTGACCACTTCATGACCAGTAAACAGAAGGACTATGCCAACTACGGTGAGGAGGCATACAGCCCTGCCCGTGAGGAACATGCTGCACCTGAGAGGCAGGCAATCCCCACTGATCCTGACCACTACTTGACAAGCAAACAGAAGGACTTTGCTGCACCTGATGAATCTGCTTATGCAAGGCCTGAGACGAGCCAAGCACCTGAGAGGCGTGCAATCCCCACCGACCCTGACCACTTCATGACCAGCAAGCAGCAGGACTATGCCAACTATGGTGAAGAAGCATACAGCCCTGCCCGTGAGGAACATGCTGCACCTGAGAGGCAGGCAATCCCCACTGACCCTGACCACTACTTGACGAGCAAACAGAAGGACTTTGCAGCTCCTGATAAGTCGGCCTATGCAAGACCGGATGGATACGATAGCCCCTCGAGACAGCTGACCCAAGCAGACCCTGACCACTTCACCACCAGCAAGCAGATGGACTACGGTGCTCCTGATGAGTCCGCCTATGCCAGACCCGAGCAAATGGGTAGTCCTAGCAGGGGACTTACCCAGGCTGACCCTGACCATTTCATGACCAGCAAACAGAAGGACTATGGTGCTCCTGATGAATCGGCCTACGCTAGACCTGACCATATGGTGAGCCCTGGGAGAGAACTGACAGCAGCTGACCCTGATCATTTCTTGACCAGCAAACAGAGGGACTATGCCGCTCCTGATGAATCTGCTTATGCCAGACCTGACGGACAACAAAGTCCTTCAAGGCAGCTGACTCAGGCTGACCCTGACCACTTTACTACAAGCAAGCAACAAGATTATGGTGCTCCTGATGAGTCTGCTTACGCACGCCCTGATCATATGGTGAGCCCTGGGAGAGAACTTACTCAGGCCGACCCTGACCACTTCACCACCAGCAAACAGAAGGACTACGCCGCACCTGATGCTTCAGCTTACGCGCGTCCTGAGAACATGGCGAGTCCAGGGAGAGAACTGACTCAGGCTGACCCTGACCATTTCACCACCAGCAAGCAGAAAGACTACGCTGCTCCTGATGACTCCGCTTATGCAAGACCTGATCACATGGTGAGCCCCGGGAGGGAGCTTACCCAGGCTGACCCCGACCACTTCACCACAAGTAAACAACAGCATTATGGTGCTCCTGATCAGTCGGCCTATGCTAGACCTGAACACATGGCGAGCCCTGGGAGAGAGCTCACCCAAGCAGACCCTGACCACTTCACCACCAGCAAGCAGAAAGACTACGCTGCCCCTGACGAATCGGCTTACGCAAGACCTGAGCACATGGCAAGCCCTGGAAGAGAGCTGACAGCTGCTGACCCCGATCACTTTACTACGAGTAAGCAGAAGGACTATGCTGCTCCTGATGAATCCGCCTATGCAAGGCCTGATCACATGGTGAGCCCCGGGAGGGAGCTTACCCAGGCTGACCCTGACCACTTCACCACAAGTAAACAACAGGATTATGGTGCTCCTGATCAGTCGGCCTATGCTAGACCTGAACACATGGCGAGCCCTGGGAGACAACTTACTCAGGCCGATCCTGACCACTTCACCACCAGTAAGCAGAAGGACTACGCTGCTCCTGATGACTCGGCTTACGCAAGACCTGAGCACATGGCAAGCCCTGGAAGAGAGCTGACAGCTGCTGACCCCGATCACTTTACTACGAGTAAGCAGAAGGACTATGCTGCTCCTGATGAATCCGCCTATGCAAGGCCTGATCACATGGTGAGCCCCGGGAGAGAACTTACCCAAGCAGACCCCGACCACTTCATGACAAGTAAGCAGCAAGACTACTCTGCTCCTGACTCATCGGCTTACACTCGACCTGAACACATGATGAGTCCTGGGAGGGAACTCACACAGGCTGACCCTGACCACTTCACGACTAGCAAGCAGAAGGACTACGCTGCTCCTGATGAATCGGCTTATGCGAGACCAGATCACATGGCAAGCCCTGGTAGAGAACTGACTCAGGCTGACCCTGACCACTTCACCACCAGCAAGCAGATGGACTACGGTGCTCCTGACGAATCGGCTTACGCAAGACCCGCGAATGTAGCCAGCCCTGGCAGAGAGCTGACTCAGGCTGACCCTGATCACTTCACCACCAGCAAGCAGAAGGATTATGGTGCTCCTGATGAGTCCGCTTACGCACGACCCGAAAACATGGCGAGTCCTTCGAGGCAGCTTACACAAGCAGACCCTGACCACTTCACCACCAGCAAGCAGAAGGACTACGCTGCTCCTGATGAGTCAGCTTATGCAAGGCCTGATCACATGGTGAGCCCTGGTAGAGAACTTACTCAAGCAGACCCTGACCACTTCACCACCAGCAAGCAGATGGACTATGGTGCCCCTGATGAATCGGCTTATGCAAGACCCGCGAATGTAGCCAGCCCTGGCAGAGAGCTGACTCAGGCTGACCCTGATCACTTCACCACCAGCAAGCAGAAGGATTATGGTGCTCCTGATGAGTCCGCCTATGCACGACCCGAAAACATGGCGAGTCCTTCAAGGCAGCTCACCCAAGCAGACCCTGACCACTTCACCACCAGCAAGCAGAAGGACTACGCTGCTCCTGATGATTCTGCTTATGCAAGGCCTGATCACATGGTGAGCCCTGGTAGAGAGCTGACGGCTGCTGACCCTGATCACTTCACCACGAGCAAGCAGAAGGACTATGCTGCCCCTGATGAATCGGCTTATGCAAGACCCGCGAATGTAGCCAGCCCTGGTAGGGAGCTGACTCAGGCTGACCCTGATCACTTCACCACCAGCAAGCAGAAGGATTATGGTGCTCCTGATGAGTCTGCCTACGCACGACCCGAAAACATGGCGAGTCCTTCGAGGCAGCTGACTCAGGCAGACCCTGACCACTTCACCACCAGTAAACAGAAGGATTATGCTGCTCCTGATGAGTCTGCTTACGCTAGGCCTGAGCACATGGTGAGCCCTGGTAGAGAACTTACTCAAGCAGACCCTGACCACTTCACCACCAGCAAGCAGAAGGACTACGCTGCCCCTGACGACTCTGCTTATGCAAGACCTGAGCACATGGTGAGCCCTGGGAGACAACTTACACAGGCTGATCCTGACCACTTCACCACCAGCAAGCAGAAGGATTATGCTGCTCCTGATGAATCTGCTTATGCCAGGCCTTCCGGTTTTGAAAGTCCTTCAAGGCAGCTCACCCAAGCAGACCCTGACCACTTCACCACCAGCAAGCAGAAGGACTACGCTGCTCCTGATGATTCTGCTTATGCAAGGCCTGATCACATGGTGAGCCCTGGTAGAGAGCTGACGGCTGCTGACCCTGACCACTTCACCACCAGCAAGCAGAAGGACTACGCTGCTCCTGACGAATCGGCTTATGCAAGACCCTCGAATGTGGCCAGCCCTGGTAGGGAGCTGACACAGGCTGACCCTGACCACTTCACCACGAGCAAACAGAAGGATTATGGTGCTCCTGATGAATCGGCTTACGCACGACCCGAAAACATGGCGAGTCCTTCGAGGCAGCTGACTCAGGCTGATCCTGACCACTTCACCACCAGCAAACAGAAGGACTATGCTGCTCCCGACGACTCCGCATATGCAAGACCCGAACACATGGTGAGCCCTGGTAGAGAACTTACTCAAGCAGACCCCGACCACTTCACCACCAGCAAACAGAAGGACTACAGTGCCCCTGATGAATCGGCTTATGCAAGACCTGAGCACATGGCAAGCCCTGGGAGAGAACTGACAGCAGCAGACCCTGACCACTTCACCACCAGCAAGCAAAAGGATTATGCTGCTCCTGATGAATCTGCGTACGCCAGACCTTCCGGTTTTGAAAGTCCTTCAAGGCAGCTCACCCAAGCAGACCCTGACCACTTCACCACCAGCAAGCAGAAGGACTACGCTGCTCCTGATGATTCTGCTTACGCCAGACCTGAACACATGGTGAGTCCTGGAAGAGAACTGACAGCAGCAGACCCTGATCACTTCACCACCAGCAAACAGAAGGACTACGCTGCTCCTGATGATTCTGCCTATGCACGACCTGAGCACATGGCGAGCCCAAGCAGAGGGCTAACAGCAGCTGACCCGGACCACTTCCAAACAAGCAAACAGAAGGATTATGCTGCTCCTGATGAATCTGCGTACGCCAGACCTTCCGGTTTTGAAAGTCCTTCAAGGCAGCTCACCCAAGCAGACCCTGACCACTTCACCACCAGCAAGCAGAAGGATTATGGTGCCCCTGACGAATCGGCTTACGCAAGACCCGCGAATGTAGCCAGCCCTGGTAGAGAGCTGACTCAGGCTGACCCTGACCACTTCACCACCAGCAAACAGAAGGACTATGGTGCTCCTGATGAGTCCGCTTACGCGCGACCTGAGCACATGGTGAGCCCAGGAAGGGCTCTTACATCTGCTGACCCTGATCATTTCCAGACAAGCAAACAGAAGGACTACGCTGCTCCTGATGAATCCGCATACAAGAAGCCCATGGCATCGGTGACACCTCGAAGAGCGCTCACTTCTGCAGACCCTGACCACTTCACCACCAGCAAACAGAAGGACTACGCTGCTCCTGATGATTCTGCTTACGCCAGACCTGAACACATGGTGAGTCCTGGAAGAGAACTGACAGCAGCAGACCCTGATCACTTCACCACCAGCAAACAGAAGGATTATGGTGCTCCCGATGAGTCAGCTTACGCGAGACCTGAGCACTTGGTGAGTCCTGGGAGAGAACTGACAGCAGCTGATCCAGACCACTTTAAAACTAGCAAACAGAAGGATTATGGTGCTCCTGACGAATCCGCCTATGCAAGGCCCACAGGTCATGAAAGTCCCTCGAGGCAGCTAACGCAGGCCGACCCTGACCACTTCACCACTAGTAAGCAAAAGGATTTCGGGGCGCCTGACGAATCGGCCTATGCACGACCTGCGCACATGGTGAGCCCTAACAGGGCTCTAACCTCTGCAGACCCTGACCACTTCCAGACCAGCAAGCAGAAGGACTATGCGGCCCCCGATGGGTCTGCGTACCACAAGCCTCTTGCCTCTGCGACACCGCGAAGAGCGTTAAGCCAGGCTGATCCAGACCACTTCCAGACAAGCAAGCAGAAGGATTACGGTGCTCCTGGTGCTGAAGCCTACAGCAAGCCAGCAGTGTCGGAAACGCCAAGGAGAAACCTTACTCAAGCTGACCCCGACCACTACAAGACAAGCAAGCAGAAGGACTACGCTGCTCCTGATGCAGCGGCGTACAGTGTTGGGGCACCTCATGAGACACCACGAAGGGAACTCACGAACGCTGGACCCGACCACTTCAAAACGAAAAACCAAAAAGACTTCCCGAAGTACGGCCAAGACAGCTACACGCCGCGACGGGAAGCAGCATCTCGTACTCCACACCAGCTTTCCTCTGCTGACCCTGACCACTTCATGTCGAGCAAGCAGAAGGACTACGCTGCTCCTGACGCTTTAAGCTACCTTAAACCGAAGTCCCTGCCCAGCCCCACACGACGATTGACGTCTGCCGACCCTGACCACTTCCAAACGAGCAAGCAAAAGGACTATGGTGCTCCCGACGACTCTGCCTACCCCAAGCTCAACAAGGTCAGCACGCCGAGGAAGAGGCTTTCTGAAGCAGGGCCTGACCATTTCAAAACGAAAAACCAGACGGATTTCCCGAAATATGGCAGCGAAACGTACACCCCAAGGAGGGGCTCTGTGCAGAACGAACCGCGAGGGCTATCGAGGGCTGACTCTGGGCATTTCCAAAGCAGCAAGCAGCGGGACTACTCGGCGCCACCCTCGAAGGCGTACCCCAAGCCAGAGGTGAGGAACTTCGCGCAGAAAAAACAGTTGTCGAGTGCTGGACCGGACCACTTCATGACGAGCAAGCAGAAGGAGTTCGGTGCGCCCGACAGCTCAGCGTACCCTAAGAAGGCACCGTCGCAGCCGCCTTCAGTGAGGAGATCCATTGCCGACCCCGACCATTACCAGAGCACCAACAAGACGGCATTCGCCGCACCGGCAAAACAGTCGAGCTTCGCGGGGTCCAAGCCGCGTGCGAGGTCTGTGAACCCTGCAAAGATGTCAAGCGCGGGACCCGAACACTGGAAGACAAGCAACAAGAGAGACTTCGGTGCACCTGATTCTTCGTCGTACTCCAAGCCACTCCCGCCAGCGAGCCCGTCCAGGAGCCTGAGCAGGGCAGACAGCGGCCACTTCACTTCCTCCAACAAGGCGAACTACCAGGCTCCAACGAAAGCAGCCTACCCGAGGTGTGTTCTCTTTTTAAATATTTTCCAAGTTCTTTTTCCAGTCCGTCTGTGCAGAGGAGCCAGCGCAGGGAGATGTCCAAAGCCGCACCGGACCACTTCAAGACCAGCAACGGGAACGACTATGCGTCCCCTAACCCGGGGTCGTACCAACGCCAGAGGGTATGAAGGAATACGGGATGGAAAAAAAAGAATTGAATTGCTTTCTGCAGAATGACAGTGGAACTCCTTCTGTGAGGCGCTCTGTCGCTGATGCTGACCATTTCAGGTCGTCGAACAAAATGGCCTATGCGCCACCGTCGGTGTGTTTTAAAAAAAAAGGGGGAATAGGGGAAAAATAGGCCGACGCGTACCGGGGGTTTAGCAAGGGGTCAAATGCCTCCCTTCCGAGGGTGACGCCTTCGAGGGCAGGAGCTGACCACTTTACGTATGTGGAATGGGGAAGAAAAAAAAAAAAAAAAAAAAAAAACACACAGTACGAGTAGTCAGGCGAATTTCCCTAACTACGGAAGCAGTGCCTACGTGCGGTAGGGAGAAGTTAAGTTTATATATACATTGGAGGGGAAATTTAATTACAGTGTTTTTTTTTTTTTTTTTTTTTTTTTTTTTTTTTTTTTTTTTTTTTTTCTTTTCTTTTTTTTCCAGGATCGATTTTTTTTAAGGAGTCTCCCCCCAACAAAATCCCACCCCTAAATGTACGCACCGTGGGGGGGGGGGGGGGGGTCAGAGGAACAGAAATAAAGAAAGAATGGAAACAAAAAAAGTCCTCTCCCCCCCCCCCCCCCCCTTGTTCCTCCCTTCCCCTTCACATCCCCCACTACGCGAAATTACCGAAACCAACGGGAAGAAAAAAAAGAAAAGAAAACAAAGTACACCCTCCTCCTGGTTTTTTTTTTGTGATTCCCTACTCGGGGAAAAAGAAAAAGAAACCAAGGGCGAGGGGAAAAAAAAAAAAAAAGGTGAAGGCTATACCCTATTTTTCATTTCTCTTTTTTCATTTCATTTTTTTTAAAAGATTTTATGACCTCTTCACAAACCTTCCCCCTTTAATTTATCTTTCATCCTTTCACCCCCCTTTTTATTTTCTTTCTTACAAGAGCGAGAATTAGAAAAAGAAACTTAAAGTGACCCTATTATTCTTCATTGAAAAAAGGGACTTTTTGGCGGAAGGGAAACAAATGTCTTGCGTAGCTTGGGTACAACCTGAGGTACGCCTCAAGTGTCTTTTCTCAAAAGAAATAGAAAAAAAAAAACAAGCCGTAAGGTATTCGTTGGAAAAGAAAAAAAAAAAAAAAAAAAAAAAAAAACCAAAAATAAGCGTAGCGTTCCTTCTTATTTGTATTAACCCCGATGTATCGAGACCCTGCCCTCCTTTTTTTTTCCTCTTTTTTTTCTGTTTTTTTTTTTCTTCCCTCTCCCCCCTTCCCTGTTACCACTTATATGTTATTCCCCCCCATTTACCCCCCCCCCCCCCCCAACTCTTCCTCATCCCCATTGTGACCCCAAAAATCCTCCCTTCCTCAAATCCACCCCTGATCTTTTTTTTTTTTTTTACCCCTTGTTTTTTTTTTTCATTTTCTTTCTTCTCTTTTTTAACAAAACAAACTTTATTGAACCCAAACAGAAAGACACCCCCCTCTTCCCTCTTTTCTACCCCCTTTGGGGGGTGGGGTGGGGGGGGGGGGGGGGGTGGGTCTCACCCAAAAAAAAAAAAAAAATCCCAATTATGGATCTCAAAACAATCTTATTATTGAGCATCACACTAGAGGCACTGCTATGGACGGCAGAGGGCACGACGACCGTTCAAGAAAACCCGTCAATCTACGATGAGAAGCTCAGCACCATCAATATCATTATAATAAGCGTGGCGGGTGCAGGGGTATTGGGACTAACAGTGTTCATAGGATGCAAGGCAACACACGGACAAGTCCACGCAGCCACACTAGTGTTCGGCTTTGTAGGCTTGGCCGTGATCATCGCTGGCGCATCGTGGGCAGTAACAGTAACAGGCTCACGCGAGGTAATCCGCGACCACGCAGCAGGCTTGTTATGGCACTCTGCCCAGGAAGTATCCGAACGGCTGTGCACAGAACTTAACCTCGGGTTCGGGTTAATGCACACCATAGCGCTCTCTTACCAACGCTCACCAGGCAACGCAAACGTTCTATCAGGTTGGAACGTGTCCAATATGTACTACCGTGACCTCATGGCCACTATCGGGTCACAGTCGACTACTATTGAGAATATTTATTCGTCTACACCGGACGGTGTTTTCGCTGGGATCGGTCGGTGGACGGAAATGGACTACATAGTCCTTATTGGGTATTCCTCTGTTGACGACGAGACGCTGCTTCCCAGGAACATGTCGTGCGAGGAGGGGTGCAACTCAAAGGTCCCATCGTTGCTGACGTACATCGTGCCTTCCGATAGTTTGGATTTGGAGTTTTCATCGATCCACGAACAGCTTCCATGGTCGCCTCTCGAACGCTGTTGGTATTATGATGTTGATAAGGAGTCTGATGTTCCGAAGTGGTCCGGGGTGTATGTGTTTGAAGGGGCGCAGAGGAGCACCGGGATAACCCTGTCGCTCCCTATCAGAGTCGCGGGGAAGGGTTTTGCAGGGATTGCTGCAATTGACTATTCGACCGCGAGCCTTGCTCCGATTCTCTCGCAGCTTCCCCCGACGGCAAATTCTGTCATCCATGTCGCGACTCTGAACCTCATTTTGGTAAGCACATCCCTACCCACCTCAGATCTCGTCTTGGAAGTAGGAACAACCCAGGCTGATTTGTACAAAGACACCATTAACATCACTTCTGCTCGGAGGGGTTCCCGGCTCCGTTCCCCCTTCGACACCGTTTTAAACCGTTTCAAAACGATGGAGGAAGCGTCCAAGCAGTCTGCGATCCTCAAAGCAGGCTCCGACATTGTCTTGTTGTACCCTATTGAGATCAAAGGCGGCCTGCGCCTCGTGATGACGATCTCGCTCCCGTACAGCGACGTGATGGGGAAGGCAGACACAGCGTCAACGACAGCACTGCTCCTCGCAGTCGCCATCAGCATCTTCTGCGGTGCGTTGATGTACGTTGGAGTGGAGTTCCTCCTTCGACCATTACAAGGACTCGCCACGGATATGAACGAGGTGGCGTGGATGAGACTCGACGCGGTTTACCTGGAGAAAAACCTCAGCGCTATTTATGAAATCGCGTGGATGCAGAAGTCGTTCAAGCTCATGGTCAGGAACCTCATGGAGTACAAGGAGTACCTTCCGCAGACAGTTCTATTAGACGAGAACGATGAAGAGACACCATCACCATCACCTGACACAGTACAACCTTTCGACAATGAGAAGGCAACAAAGAGCTCCAGCTCAAAATCGCTGGGGATGTTCCGCCCCGTACAGGGGCTAATGAAGAGGAACGTGACATTGATGGCTGTCAACGTGAAGAGGTTCAACGTGCTGTCCCTTGCATCAGGGTTCGCAGAGGCGTTCGAGACATACCTTGGTGTCATAGTGGAGACGACATCAGTCTATGACGGAATTATAGATCGGTTCAATGGAGATAAGGTTTTTTCACATTTCAACGTGGCCCGCACGTCTGTAAGACACCGGGTGAATTCTGTGAAATGTGCAGGCAGGGTGCGGACAAGCTTGAAAGAAACTTGTTCTTTCAGAGACGTCAACTTTGGGATATCAGGCGGCGAGGCACTATGCGGGGACGTTGGGTGCAAAACACTCAGAAAACATTGCGTAATCGGTTTCCCTGCTACGGTAGTAGCTGTAATTGAACGGCTAGGGTGCAAACATGATATTTCTATTGCGTGTTGTGGTGAGGTTGCGGGAGACACATTCAAGGTTTTTGAACATCGTGCTGCCGCCATTATCAAGCTTAACCATCACCGTCCTGTGGTAGCTTACGAAATCGCCGGTCGAGCACCAACGGACGATGAACAATGGCTTTACGAGCAGCAAACTGGGGATAGAACCTCCCCAGCTCACGCTGCTTACAACACAGCGTTCATTCTGATGTGGGAGGGTAGACACCGAGAGGCCTTAGCCGCCTTGTCCAATTCCCACGTCCCTGACAAGGACCTGTCTCTTAGAAAACAAATAGAAGCTTATATGCGAACCAATGAGGTCCCTAAACCACCTACTTTTTGTTAATCACCTGCATACAATTGGATTGAAAGAGGGAGGAAAAAAAAAGGGGGGGTTTTTTTTTTTTTTTTCCCATCCGTTCGCCCTTCTATCCCCCTGCCTCCTCTTTTTTTTTTTTTTTTTTTCGCTCTGAATACACCGTACCTCTTTTTCTCTCCCTCCCCGAAGAGATGGAAAAAGGGGGATGGGATAAGAAGGAATGGGCTTGTCGCCGCCGCCTCCCTTTGGTTTCCCCCATTTTTATTTTCTTCTTCTTTTGTTCTAAAGTTGAGTTATGAACAAAGAACTATGAAAATAAGGAAATACAATCATGAAACGCGCGTGGCCCTCGTCATATCATGGCCTGCTGCGGAGGGGTCAGTACACTAAAAAAAATAACAAGGTCTTTTTTTTTTTTTTTTTTTTTTTTTTTTTTTAACCATCAATTCTTTTTTTTTTTTTAAACCTTCAACAGAACCGTGAAAGGCGCAAACTTTCCCGGCTGCCCCTCCCCCTCCCTCCCCTCCCTCTTTATTTTTTCTCTCTTTTACAGAATGAGAGCAAGAGCACCCTTCTTCTATTTGGATTAGGGGAAGAGATTCACCGGCAATTTTCGAGGAAAATAGTTTGCAGCTTTTCAGGTTGTGCCCTTCCTTTTTCTTCTTGGGGGGAGTAGAGGCGGGGAAGAAAATCCCTCCTCTTTTTTTTTTTTTTTAGGGCGGCCCTCTAGCGGGGGGCTTGTCCTGTACTTTGAGTTTTTTTTTGTTTTAACAATATTATTGTCGAGACTAAAAACTAGTTGATGGCAGCGTAATGAGCTATTTTATTAGGTAAAATTCCGCTCGTGCGCACAAACAAAGAAAATGTCAAGGGACGAGTTCGAACTAGGGAAGGTTAAGTGGACGGACGTGCGCACAAACAAATGGAGCGCCAAACTAGTTTTTTTTTTTTTTTTTTTTTTTTTTTTCTTTTTTTTTCTGTGGCCCTGTGGGCCCACATGCCTAATGATCAGTTCTTAAAACTAGAACGCTGGAGTATCTCTAAATTTGTCCCTTAGAGCTCCTCCTGAAGAGAGTCCAAAAAAAAGTAAATTGAGATTTACAGTACTAAATGAAGGAATGATCTCAAAGAAAAGCAAAACAAAACAAAAAAAAAGAGTGGCCCCAAAAAATATCAGTTGATAAAGAATATTGGAAGGGATCCCCTGGCCTTGCACGCTGCGTGTATAACCTTTTAAGGTTAAACCATGCTACAGTGAGGCTCATCAACAAACGATCGCAAAGGTCCCCCTTTTTTTTCCTCGGCAAATTTAATTTTCCCCCCTCTTTGCCTACTCCCCTCCTCTCTTTTTCTGGTTCGTCTAAGTAGCTGTATCCCCTTCCCAATTTCACAGAATTTTTGAGATAGATCATTTTCGCCTGTGATACTGTTCAGCTGGTTTGCTTTCAAAAAAAAAAAAAAAAAAGTTTTAACTTTGCTTAGCTTTCAACACATGGAGGGGAGAAAAGTTAGGGGTGGGGGGGGGGGGGGGGGAAAGAACCCCCCCTCCTCAACGCCTGACCCTCTTCCAACCCGTTGACCCTATTCCTTCCAGAGACGGAGCAAGAAGAACCACAGCACTAAGCCTCATGGTTAATGGTGCTACATTTTGTGAAGGAAGAGAGGGAACAGGGATAAATTAAAAAAAAAAATAAAAATAAAGAAAAAAAAAACCCCCCCCCCATGGCTCCCGGGCATTCTATTAAAGATTTGTCCTCCTTTCCCGCTTTCCAAGACGCACGTGGCTGAGCCTCCTCCCCTTCCCCCACCCGCACATGCTCTTCGTTATCCGTTTTTTTTTTTTTTTTTTTTTTTTTGTTTTTTGTTTCGTGTGTTTTTCTTTTCTTTTTTCTTCCTTCTTTTTTTTTTCTTTTTGTTTCAATACTAAAGACAAAAAAAAAAAAGAAAGGAAGGGGGGTACCATGCAGGGTTTGCTGTCTTTACTGCTTGTGTTGTGTGGGTGTGTAGGAGGTGCTGCTGCCCTCGAACGGGATAAGTGGCCTGCTGGGCTTCACGAAGAGCATCAGATCATCATCATCACAGCATGCGTGGCCATGGGTGTTGGCTGGGCATGCTGCGTAGGACTGGCGATGGGGAAGAAATGGGTGGTAAAACTCCCGGTCCTGATCCTCATTGTGATCATATCTTCGGTGATACCTGTAGGGCTCATCACATGGGGGGTGACGTATGCAGCAACAAGGGATGTTATTCAAGATAAGTCCGAAGAGCTCCTTGTTGCAACTGCAGGAATAATCCGAGACGCTGTTGCTCGAGAGCTCGACATCGGCGTGGGGATCCTTGAGCTCACATCGTCGAACATTGCAAAAAACCGCTTCGACGTGGCCGAGCTCCACCCCGAGCCCAACAACTATTTCATTCAACTCGTCAACACCGTCGGGTCCTCCTCACGTTCCATTGAACAGATATATTACGGCACCGCAGAAGGCCGTCTTGTAGGAGCTGGAATCGGTCGCAACGACACCGAAGCACGCCATCTTACTGGGGTTCTTCCAGGTGATGCCATTCCCTTTAACGGGAGTTGCGTGACAAATAATTATATTGACGAGTGCGATGTTGTACCTGTGGACTGTGCGGATGCTTGGGTCGGTTTTCAGTGTGGGGAAACGTGCAGGCCGAACGTAGTCAGCCAACGGGAGTGTACTGGGTTCAACGATAGCGACCCGCATCTTCTCCTTTTTTACGTGGACCGTGTCACCGGCGATCTCGCTACTGATGCTTCGCAACAAACAGGTATTGAGACGATCAGGTACGACCCTAGAGCCCGGCCGTGGTACCGCGATGTCAGCACCCCGTACTGGTCAGACGTTTACATATTTTCTGGATCGCAGGGAGGTTCCGGGTTTACAGTGTCGCTTGCTGTGAAAAACCCTGCTGGTGTTATGTCTGGAGTGCTGGCGGTGGATTACTCGGTGTATAGTTTGTCACCACTTCTCATCAGCAGCAAGTTCTCCGACAGTTCGCTCATCACAATCTTCACATTGGACGGCATATTGATCTCATCGTCGTTGACCGATGACGAGTTGATAAGAGAGGCAGACAACGCAAATGCATCCAAAATTCTGCTCAACATCACAGCACTCCCCGGCCCGAAGCTTCGCGGTGTCTACACCACAGTCCAAAACCGATACGGAACTATAGAAATGGCTGCAAATCGAACAGCGCTTTTGCAAGAAGGCTCCGATATCATCCTATTGTACCCCATTGCGATCAAAGGCGGCCTGCGCCTCGTGATGACGATCTCGCTCCCGTACAGCGACGTGATGGGGAAGGCAGACACAGCGTCAACGACAGCACTGCTCCTCGCAGTCGCCATCAGCATCTTCTGCGGTGCGTTGATGTACGTTGGAGTGGAGTTCCTCCTTCGACCATTACAAGGACTCGCCACGGATATGAACGAGGTGGCGTGGATGAGACTCGACGCGGTTTACCTGGAGAAAAACCTCAGCGCTATTTATGAAATCGCGTGGATGCAGAAGTCGTTCAAGCTCATGGTCAGGAACCTCATGGAGTACAAGGAGTACCTTCCGCAGACAGTTCTATTAGACGAGAGCGAAGAAGACAGCCATTCAGAACACGCACCTTCAAGAGCATCAGCATCACGCACTTCAAAGTCAAGCATGGACGGCGACAGCTCAAGAATGAGCACAGAAGTTACGTCACGAGTTGCTGTGGGACTCTCTGCTGAGATTCGTACAAGAGCTGTGACATTGATGGCGGTGAACATTGTGGGCTTCCATCAGTACGCGATAGAACTGACGCACGACACGATGGCTATGGTGCACTCGAAGTACTTGGAACGAATCCATCTGTCGGTGAAATCTCTCCGCGGCCTCCTCGAAGAGTTCTCAGGCGACAGGGTGCTTCTTTCTTTCAACGCAATGCTAGCAAACGCAACCCACCGTGAACGTGCGGCACGCTTGGCCATGACACTACAATCCCCTTCAGACGATATGGATTTCCCGGAAGTAGCCGATGTCCCTATCAGCATTGGTATCGCAGGCGGGAAAGCACTCTGCGGCAACATGGGCTGCACCGGTTTGAAGAAATACTGTATAATCAGTACAGTCTCCAATACAGTTAGAGCGTTAGAACGGCTCGCGAGGAATTGGGATGTTAAGATTATGGTGGACCAGACGGTCGGGGAGGAGATTAGTACCTTATATGATTTGAGGAAGGTGATCAAGGCGAATTTGAAAGACGGCAAGGTGACGATGGTGCATGAACTGATAGCATCGAAAGAAGCCGGGAATCGTGAGTGGATGTACCAACTGCAAACAGATGAAACACGAAGTGCGTGGTTCCTTTACAACAAAGGGGTGGACTCGCTGTATAAAGGTGACTATGCTGTGGCTCGAGACCTGGTCCGCGCGTCCCCTGAGTCCTACGCGAAAGAAATGTTGCTGAAATGGATCCAGTATTGCATGGTGACGCATGTTGATTTACCGCCTCTTCCTATCCCCATCGAAGCTGCAACCCCTATGCCCTGGGCTCGAACTGTGCGGGGCTCGTCTCGGTAGTGGTGTATTTTTTTTTTTATTTCACTCTTCGTCATTTTCTTCACTCACTAGGGGCCTCATTATTTAACGCGAAACGGCCATTATTTAACGCGAAATCGCCATTATTTAACTAGTTAAATAATGAGATTTTGCAGTTAAATAATGGCCCTTCAGAGTGAAATAATGGGTCTTGTCGTGGAAAAAAATGCACCCATTGGGGGGGGGTATTTTGACTATTTTTGGCCATCTGAGGCCATTCCAGCCCTTAAAAGTGGGAATAAGTGCCTTACTTCCCCTTTAAATGCCACGGCGAAATAGCTACCCTGTATTACCTTAGGAAAATCCCCAAAAAGCTGACCTGCGTGAAAAAAAAACAGCAGTGAAAGCAGTGAAGAGTGAGTGACTCAAATGACGAAAAGTGAAATAAAACGACTTACTTGCCGCCAAATGAGCCATTATTTAACACTCGTTACCGTTTTTTTGCACGAGGGCCCTGCGGGCCCTCGTGCAAAAAATTCGGGAACTCGAGTTAAATAATGACTCATTATTTGTTGGCAATAAATAGCTATTTTTTCTTTCTCCCGTCCGTTCATAGAGACTTAAAAAAAAATCTTTTTTCTTTGAAGACAGTGCGGTTTCGGTGATGTATTTTTTTAACCAAGCAACAAAAAAAAAGCAGCATTTGTAAAGAGGCACATGGTGCCCCAAACCCCCTACGACACAGGTGCAGGTCAGAGAACGCAAAAAAAAAAAAAAAAAAAAAAAAAAAAAAAAAAAAAAAAGTTTGTAGTCTCTATTTTTTTTTTTTTTTTTTGGATTTTGTTTCTCGTTCTATTCACCATCACCCTATTCTTCTTCACCACCATTCACGCTATTTATTTATTTATTTATTATTCTTTTTTTTTTTTGAAAAAAAAAAGAAGAAAAAGAGAGAATAAAAAAAACGAACGAACCAAAAAAAAAAAAAAGGAAGAAGAACACACACCTCCAGATACGCTGCTATTTTTTTTTTGGTACCCCTAATCAAGAGAAGATCTTGTTCTTAGCAGGGGGGGAAAGAAGAAGGAAAAAAGAAACCCAAATCCCCCTCCTCTCTTTCTTTTTTTTTCAGGCGTCCTGCCACAGACCGCAGGTACCCTTTAATGTCTCTTTTTTTTTTTTTTTTTTTTTTTTTTTTTTTTTTTTTTTTTTTTAGTTACGGTTTGACACCACTCCAAAAATCTTATATATAAAAAATATACACTGTAAAGCGAAAAATTCTGGAGAGAAAATTGCCGAAGTGACAAACAACCGGAAGCGAAGGGGACCCTGGAGGATCTTTCTGTGATTTTTGACAGCAAACCGGCCTGCAAACTGGAGCCTTACGGCTGCATTGATGCCCGGGGTCTTGACCTTAAGAAGATAGTGTTCTCAAAAAAAAAAAAAAAAAAAAAAGAAAAAAGCCCGGATATTTTTCTTTTCCGGATTTTTTCGTTTTACAGTATATGTGTTTATATATCGAAAAGCTATTTGTAGCGCGTGTGTGCTTTGTCACCAGGCTTTCAGTTATGTGGCACATAGCTGAAACAGGCCTTGCGATATAGCCCCTCCCCCCCCCCCCCCTCCAAAGACACGTGCTTGATGTTTCATTCCCCCCTCCCTTTCTCTCCCCCCTTTTTTTTAGAGTACATTCTTTTCACACCTGAAATAGTATCGAGTTTCATTATTGTTTGCGAAGAGAAAAGAAAAAAAAAAGAAGGGGAAAAAAAAAAAAAAAAAAAACATATCTTGCGCGCCCTTGGCGAAGTGCAACCAGTAAAGCCAGTGGCCGTCTTTTCATCCTCTCCACAATGCATATTTTGCCAGTAACAGTTTTTTTTTTTTTTTTTTTTTTTGAAAAACCCCTTTCATACATTTCAGCGTCAACGCAGTAGTCGACTCCCATCTCCCCCCCTTTTTTTTCTTTTTTTTTTTTCCTTCTTTTTTTTTTTAAAAAACTGACACCGTACAAAAAATTTGATTTTTCGATAAAATAACTCAAAAAAGGAGAAAGAGGAAGGGGAGGGAGAGAGAGAGAGAGAAGGCCCGATTTGTTTTGACTGTGGGCCGTTGGCTGAGTTGTTGCCTCGAGTACCTGAAGAATAAGTTTTTGCGATTTCAAAAGAAAGAGCCAAAGAAGAAAAAAAAAAGTTTGATCTAGTCATGGCAACAATATCCTTTCAGCAACTGCCAGCACGGTTTTTAGACACAATCCCCTTATATATAACTCTATCTCCCAGTAAGCAAGGTTTTGTGCAAAATCTTGTGGTTACTCTGGGCGACCCACACTTTACAAAGAAAAAAAAAATGCAAAAATAGCAAATTTTCTCCTGACGGAAGGGGGGCCAATAAGGGTCTTAGAAAATTCTTTTTTTTTAAATGTCTTTCTCTTTTTTTTTTTTTAAGGCAATCCTGCCACATACTGCAGATTACCTTCAAAGACATCTTGTCTTCTTTTCTTTTTTTTTTTTCCTTTCCCATTTACGAGGTATCACAAAAAAAAAAATTGTTTTTTCTTTTTTTTTTCCCCTTTGTTTCTTTTGCTTTTTGCGAAAAAACAAAAAATAAAAAAAAAAAAAAAAAAAAAAAAAAAAACCAAAAAATTAAAATAACTATTTATTCCGGGGCAATAAAGTAGGGTTTATTTCCCCGAGACAGATTGTGGCTCCCGAGGACATAATTTTTACCTCGCTTCGCTCGGTAAAAATTGGTTCCGAGGGGCCAGGACAATCTGTCGAGGGAAAAGGTAAACCCTACTTTACCCCGGAATACGGCGTTTTATTTACAGTTTATTTTCCCGAGGCCTAAATTCTCAAAGAGCGGGACGTGGACTCCGGAATACGCTGGACGATCACGCTTGTTTGTAGAATGAAAAAAATAAAAATGGCAAAAGAAAAGAAAAAAAAAGGGGTGGAGTGGGTACTATCTACTCCTGGCGTGTGCGGATGTTGATATTGATGTTGACGTCCTGTGACTGGCTTGGGCTTCCTGGTCCTGGGCTGGTCTGTATTTGACTCAAAAGTCCTGCCATGTGTTGCACACTGCTTGTGCTCTGTTCCACGTGTGCTGGCATGCTTGGGTTTCTCCATCCAAAATGTGATTGCATCATGGAGATAGATGCGCCGTTTTTCAGCAGCAGCTGTGGCCGCAGAACGTCGAAAAGTGATGGAAACTTGGATATCTCATTGGCGGGCTTTCCGATGACGGATGCCACATCGTACCCCAGTTTGTATACCTTTGCCAGGAACAGACGCTTGGTCTCTTTCTTAGGTCGTAGCAACGTACTGGTCCATTGCTGATGCATAAAATGCCAGACATGTGGAATTTTGTGTGCCCACCCGTCTTTGAACGTGCTACAGTGCAGATAAAACTCCCATCAACTTGATTCTTAACAATGTCGCTGATTTCCAACGACACCACTTCGCAAGCTCTCATGCCCCCGCTAAACATGCAAGCAACGATAGCGGCGGTAGCGGTCCCTTTTTTTTTGTTCAATATAATTTTGAACCTCGTCACTTTATAAAGTGGCAGCCACGTGACGCTCTTCGTTACGGTCCCAGGACTTTAACAAAGACGTCAAGCGAGGCCAAGCTTGTAGTTTGCAGTTGTACTTGGCTTTGAAGGTTGCGTTCAATTTGGAGTAAAGACACCAGAGGCTCGATGCCTTGAGCCCGGCTTCCCTCCTGCTTTGGAAGTAGGTCAAGATATCTTGCTCACGCGGCTTCCCTGCTATGTTCTCTGACTCGAGCATCGCAGTCCACGCTTTTTCATAGGAAGGGTTCTTATATGTGTTTGACTCATAGATCTCTTCCATGCGCTTGACCTTCTTGCTTTTTGGCATCTTTAATAAAAAAAAAGAGCTGGAAGAATTATGTTGGCTTAAAAGTTTATTTGCCCGGGGGGGGGGGGGGGGGGGGGAAACCCTACTTTACGTTCCCCGCTCTTTGAGAATTTAGGCCGAGGGAAATAAACTGTGAAATAAAAAAAAAAAAAAAAAAAAAGTTCTTCTTTCTTATGTCGTATGTCTCAATAATGATTTCTTTTTCTTTTTTCTCTTCGTTATGTGTTTCTTTTTTCTTTTTTTTTTCTCGCTTTCTTACCCGTTGTCTTTCCTTTGTGATCAACAAACCTCCAAGGAAAGGAAGAGGGAAGAAATAAACAGCAACAGCTGTTTCAAACGTGTAGGGTAGAACAGCACATTTGCTGTATCTTTTTCTCTTTATCTTTCTTTCTTTTTTTTTTTTTTTTTTTTCCCTTCGAGATAAATTGTAACAGCAGTACTGGAACAAACAAAAGAGAAGACAATTCTCCTTCTTTTGGAAGAAGTAAAAATATCTGGCAGTGGGAACTTCAACTCCAAGCGAATCGAAAAAAGGGGACACGGGTTATGGTCTAGCTTTTTTTTTTTTTTTTCTTATCTTGCTTTCCCACCTTCCCACCCTGTCCCCTATGTTCTGATCTCAAAAATGGTTAGTAGTAAGCAACAAAGCCACACCCATGGGTGCCCAACCTTTTTTTTCTTTGTTTTTTGCGAGCGCATATCTTTTTTTTTTTTTTTTTTTTTTTAAATAAACAGGCCCCTTTCGTATTTTCCACCAAACTTGATGCCCTTTTCGATTTCACCAAACACGGAAAACCCAATTTCATTTTCCCACTGTTCCCTGGGAACCATCAAAATTTTCCTTTCCTATGAAAACTAATTTGACTAAAAGAGGAAAAGGATTGACTCTACAGTACGACACTACGAAGGCTGGGTGTAGAGCACCTCGAGGAGGGTCTGCGGCTGTGAAGCAGTAGTCGAGTAGCGGGGATTCTTGCAAGAACGGGCAATGTCTCCTTCGCCCAGTTTCCTCTCATCCCTTTGATTTGGTTACACCAGGGCTAGGGAATCTTCACACCCGCAAACACTTGGGTTTGGACTTAACAATCCACCTTTTTTTGCAACGGCAGGGGGTCCTTCCCCAATGTTCAGACTGCTGAAATGCACGCGGGGTACCTCTTTTAAAACCTGAAAAGTAGTTGGAAGTAGGCTTTCTGATGTACCTTATTGTAGCTTTCAAGGGAGAAGGCGAAAGTAGTGATGAATGGTTTAAGCAAAGGACAGTGGAAGATGGAAAATATTTTGGTGGATATGAAATTGCAAGTTTAACGATGAACAATAGGAAATATACTCGGGGTGGACAAAAGGGTAAAAACAGGGCACAGAGTTTGGCGGAAAATCCAAATAAGCGTGTTTTTCCTTTTTTGAAAAAAGATGTCCCCATTTTTGCAAGGGGTCCCTGCCTGGCTGGAGGGAGGATAAAAATTATAGTCAAAGGTTTGCTTTCTTTTTTTGAATTGCTGTAAACCTACCTTTACGTTGGACCTTCTAAGAAGTAACCCTGTTTTTCTTTCTTCCAAAACCTGTTGATGCTCCAATCGTATTTTTTGTTGAAAATTAAAAAATGGGGCGATTTGAGTTTCCCATTCTGGGTTGTAAAACCTACCTGTGCAAGTTTCGAGAACAGGAAAAAACAAAATTGTCGCGAAACAAGAAAATGATAGCTGAGAGAATTGTCAGCCTCCCTAGCTCAGTCGGTAGAGCGCAAGGCCCTTAACCTTGTGGTCGCGGG
>OZ025702.1:428204-462415 GCA_964019335.1 Diplonema japonicum
AAAAAAAAAAAAAAAAAGAAAACGAAAAAAGAAAAAGTACAGTAAAGGGAATTTCTTTGTGTTTCCCTTCAAACAAATACGCACGCGTGAAAAAAAAAAAAAAAAAAAAAAAAAAAAAGTGAGCTTTTAATAGAGTTTGCGAAGTTGTACTCTTCTAACTAAAACGAATAAGGTATTCAAAGAAAAATAATTTTAAAAAAAAAAAAGAAAAGCCTGTTATGTTTACTTTTTCTATCGGGTTCTGTTCTGTTAAGTGTTGGTTCTTTTTATTGGTGGACCGTTGCTAACCACTTTGTTCCTATCATAGTGAATTTATTTATTTATTTTTTTTTCTCTTTCACTGCAATAATATATTCAATTTATACTTTCTTAATTCCCCTTTTTTTTTTATATATATATATCCTTTTTGCTATTTTTTTTCTTCTCTTCCCCAACAGGGAAAGATAAAACGCTCTCCTCCTCCCAGGTGGGGAATAGGTTGGTAATGTATTCCCCTTGAGGACACCACTGTGTGCCACTTCGCCAGATGGGTCCGGTATCTGCAGATGACTAGAAGCCGACGCTCTTGAACAAGCTTCTAAGTCCTTCCCTTGTAGGGCAAAGAGTTTACTGTTAAATTTTTCTTCTTCTTTTGTTTTCTATCTAAACGCTGTCACTTTACGCCAAAACAGCCTTTTTACCGCCATGGTAACCTATTTTGATTTCCACTGGGGCCAAATAAGTAGTGAACTTTTCTGAACTTTGCTGCCGCTTCTTACTTCGTTTTTTGCCATGCTCATGAAAAACCTCACCAAGGCATTTAAAATGATACAGGTTACCGTGGGCAACATGGGAGGTGGGGGGAAGTATATAAGTTGAAATATCGATTTGGGCTTTTGGCTTTTGGGGTCGTTTTCTCCAAAAAAAAAAAAAAAAAAAAAAAAAAAGAAGAAAATAAAAATAAAAAAGAAAGAAAAAAAAAAAAAGAAAACCTACTATTTAATTATTAACTATTTTGGGGGAACGGAAAAAAAAAAAAATTCCTCTCCTTCTCCTCCCAACCCGAAGAAATCAGTTGACCCAGAAACAGACGGAAGGAAATCCGAAACACAGAAAGAAGGAAACTTAAAAAGAAAAAAAAAAGAAATAATACAAAGTTCGGGAAGGAAAAAAAAAAAAAACTAAAAGAGAGGAAGAGGAAAAAAAAGAAGAATTCCCCCATTCCCATCCCCTTACTCCCTTTCCCAGAAAATGGTTCAGGTGAACTAGCTGGACCAGAGCAAAAAAAAAACACTAAGAATGAAAAAGAACGAAGAAAAAAAAAATGAGGAGTTTCACCACACCTTCTCGTTAGTGTATTTTCTTTCTATCTGCAGTTCAACAAAAAAAAAAGATCCATCAAAAAGCACAAAAAAAAAAAATAATAATGATAATAATAGTCTTCACCCCTGCATCCTTTTCATCAAAATCTCCTAATATCTTCACTCTACACCTGTCCCCCCCCCCCCCACCCCTTGCCGATTATTAAAAAAAATGAATACTGTAAAACATAAATTACTAGAAGATGAAATGTCCAGAAGCTCTGGTGGTCCGGACATTTTTTTTCTGGGACTTTTTTTTTTAAAGGGCTGAACCCGAAAACGGATGAACTAGTTTCTGTAGCAAAAGAGAAAATCAAACGAAAATCAGAGAATTGAATTACGGACTTTTCCAAAAACTAAAAGATACCTCAAAATCCTGATTGTTCGCTTCTACCACAAACTTGTCGAACCGAACCACTTTCTTATGCTTGCTTTAGGGTTGTTCTTATACTTTTTATTTTTCATTTTCCTAGCCACATTCCAGACGCTTATCTTCATTAACTTTTTCAAAAATGCAACAGGGCACTTTGACTAACTGGCGCTAATGTCCAGTATATCTGACTGGAAACACCGCTTTGGTAGCTCCAAGGTCGATCCCCCTGCCGCACCCGTTACTGCGGGTCGCAAGCCTCTTCTGAACACGAAGAAACAACCAAGCTCTTTGCTGTATTCAGGTGCAGAACGGAAGGGGGGTGCCGGTAGCAGCGTCGGATATCTGTCTGTATGCAGAGGGTCTCCTGCGCTGCAACCCGCTGCAGAAGCGTTTAGGGGAACGGTGGTTTCTCCCAAGCCTGGGCAACCAGCTGTGCTCCAAGCATGGCATCATAGTCGCCCAACAGGGAAGTCTAGCAGCCCCAAAGACACCCAAGAAGCGAGGAGGTTGGCAGAGGAGGTCAGAAGGACCATCGAAGAACACGGGACCAGACGGCGCTTCCCCTGCTGCCGCTGGGGAAGAAGACGAAGACGAAAGGGGGTTCCAAGGCTGTCAAGGTTAGGGGTTTGGGGGACAGTTTTGCGTTTCCCTGTCTGGTGGGTCCCTCGTGTTGCACACCCCCCAGAAGGCTGGAGTTTAACAGCTTCGAAATCTCACTGGGCCACCCAGGAAACGCTTCGGCTCTAGAAGATTTGGTTCTCTCCTTCTGCTACAACCTCATCAGGCTGGGCCAACGAGCCCATCCTACTCATTCTTGATGACTACAATGTCCACACTACGCAGGCTTTTGTGAACTTGTTTTCAGAAACAAACGTTCACTTAGCGTTTGCCCCCCAGGCCCCACCTATTTGTGCCAGCCCCTGGATATAGGACTGAACGCCTCAATGAAGGCGACAATCAAGACCAAGTATAAAAAATGGTCTATGAGGACTTGGACAAGTTTGTGGACGAAGGGAACCGTCAGGAAGAGTGGACAGTACCAAATACAAGTGAGATAACAGGACCACATCTGAGGTATTTTTTTTTAGTAATTCAACTTTTCCTTCTTTTTATTTTTGCCATTTTTAAGACTCTTGCAACAGAAACATAAGTTTTTCCGGGGAAACATGCAGCAGACAGGGGACAGTGCGTAGGACAGGCTAGGACCCCCCCCCCTAGAAAAGTGCCAAAAAAATGTCCGGAAGGTATAATGCCCGGATAAAGAATCACCGGTGTTTCGGCGGTCCGACATTTTATCTTACGGGTTTTTTTTGTTCTACAGTATCCTTTTTCATAATTCACCAAAGGTTCCCCTCCCCCCTTTTTTTTCTTGCAATGGGACAAAGTGTTACAAAATCCTGTTTGGAGCGGCCAAAGGTTGAGGCGTCGGCTGTCCTGTTGGGTCCGAGCGGTTCAGGAAAGACGAGTATTTGTTTAAGATTAGCAGAAGAAGCTATGGTACCGAAGCCCACAGGCGTGGAGGAACCGCTGAAAGATAACCACATGGGCGCCTTGAGAATGAACAGATGGAAGTTTGATATAGGTGCCAACGGTGTGGGGACAAGATTCAAGGTGCTCGATCTAGGTGGGAAGAAGGAGCACCAAGCTGTGTGGAGCAACAGCTACGCAAACATGCGGTCGATAATCTACGTCTTCGACCCCAGCACCGAGGCTTCTGTTGACCAAGCCGTTGCGGTCTTCCGTTCCCATGTGCTCCCTCACATCATCGCCGCTCGGATCCCCTTGCTGCTCCTCGCGAACGTTAAGTGCGACGACGCTGCCCCCCTTCCCCTTTCCTCCGTCGAGACGGCCTTCTCCCTCGAAGACTCCATAACATGGTCCTTCCATACTGTTTCCGCCATCTCCGGCCATGGTCTCCACGAGGCCATCACATCCCTTTGCGAAATGACAGCCGCCAGCACTAATGAACACCTCCGGAACGGGCTTCACTCCGGGTTCTTTTTTGATCTTCGGAATTTTTGGTGACGGAGGGAAAAGGAGATGTTTTTTTTTTTTTTTTTTTTTTTTTTTTTTTTTTTTTTTTTAGGTGGTGGGGATAACATGAAAATATAAGAAAAACATCAGATGTGTTGTTCGCTGTTGACCTCCTCGTCGGTCATCACCGGTAGCGCCCGAGTGGAAGATCATAAAGCAGATGCTCAGGGTGACGAACAGGCAGCAAACTGCACGAGCGTAGAATCTTGGTTACCCGGGACGCCCCGGCTGGGGTTGAGCTGCACACCGCACGCATTAAGGACACGACGCGGAACGCAGAAGAAGCTACAATTCGGTTGCGGTGCGCCCCCTGTAATCAAGTAGACAGTTCTTGTGCAGGGCGCCGCCAACACCGGCCTCCTTTAACTCATATTTTTTTTTTGTTACACGTATCGGGGGGGGGGAAGGGGGGGTTTTTTTTTCCGAGGGGCATTCTTAACCCGTATCCCTTTTCTTTTAATGTCGTTCTACTTTTTCAAATAAAACCACCAGGCAAGTCATGACGCTCACTAGAAACGCCCTGCGTGTCAATGCAGCAGTTTTTTTCGCTGCTGGCGCCGTGCTGGTGGCACGTCCCGAGCTGATCTGGGACAGCTATTCTGAGGACGATGTAACCAAGTTAGTCGACATCATCAGCAGGCTGCTGGGCGGGATCATGATGTGCAGCGGGGTGCTGTGCGGGGTCAGCTCCATGCAGAGGATGTCTTCAGGGACGCAGGAGCGTGTGGCAATGGGGTTCGCTTCCGGGGCAGCGTTGGTTTGGACGCTTGTACACGGTGTGGATGGGCTGGGCGAGAAGAGTGTCCACGACACCTACGCAGGGATGCAAGGCGGCATCGGTGGTGTTCTCATACTTTTCAATTCAACTGTCCTTATGCTTGACATTTTTAGCCGCATCCCTTCGGACGCTATATTCCTCAGAAGGGAATTCGAACACAACGAAGAAGAGGAACAGGAGCCTTTACTGGGGGACGACGAGGCCCATATCCCAGTGAGGACCTCAAAGCCTGCGGTGTTCTCCCTCAACGACGACGACGAGTCCGAAACCCCGCAGCGAAGGGAACATGACGGAAAGAAGAAGCCGGAGAAAGGCTGGGCGAAGCTAATCGACCTCGCGAAGCCGGAGCAGAAGATCCTGTACTCTGGGTGTCTGGCGCTCCTTATCCGGTTGCCGTTCTCAATGTCTATCCCGCACTTTGTGGCAGAGTGCATTGGGTGTCTTGTGAACCAGGACCAGAGTGGTGCGATCCGGAACATCATCTTCCTGATAGCCGCGGGGACCATAGACGCCATGCTTGACTTTTGGAATTTCTTCCTGTTCGGCTTCGCACAGCAGCGGCTTGTCAAACGCCTGCGATGCACGCTGTTCAAAACCCTTCTCGGGATGGATATAGGTTTCTACGACGGCACATCAACGGGAGAGGTTGCCTCCCGCCTGCTGGTTGACACGTCGGAGATGGGCAACGACCTCACATGGGTCTTCAGATGGACCATCGAAGCGGTAGTGCGCATCCTTGGCGTGATAGGGTACATGTACGTCAGGGAGTGGAGGCTTGCCTCTATCTCGCTCTCCGTGACACCCATCTGCGCCGTCATCAACAAGGTGTACGGAGATTGGCTCTCCAAGAATGCTGAGAAAGTGCAGGCCACCCTCGCAGACTCCAACAAAGTCGCGGAGGAGGTGCTCTCGTCCGTCAGAACCGTCTACTCGTTCCACAACCAGGAGTACGAGACGCAGCGATACGAGGAAACCGTTTTCAAGTGGTACAACTTGAACATTAAACAAACCTTCATGCAAGCGCTTTACTACATGTCTGTGGCAACCTTCTTGTTCAACACCTGTGTCCAGGCTGCCATCCTTCTGTACGGTACACGGCTTGTCATCCACGAGGGCATGGACGCATCTATCCTTTTCGCCTTCATGCTGTACCAGGCTATGCTGCAGCAGTGGATCACGGCACTGCTCAACTCTTTCACTAACCTCATCAAGTCGACTGGCGCCGGTGCCAAGGTTTTTGAACTTCTGGAGCAACCGCCCCCTCCCCGCTCCAAAGACCTTGTCCCAGAAGCCCCAGAAGGGCATACTATTGAGCTGCAGGACGTCTTCTTCAAGTACCCCACCCGCGAAGCGGAAGTTCTGAAGGGGATCTCGTTCAAGGTCCGTCCAGGTGAGACCGTCGCGCTAGTCGGCCTGTCTGGGGCGGGGAAGTCGACACTCTTCCACCTCCTCGAGAAGTTCTACGACCCCTGCCAGGGCAGCGTTCTCCTCGACGGTATGCCCGTAGCAGACATCGACTCAACGTGGCTGCACTCGAATGTCGCCCTTGTGGGGCAAGAACCCGTCTTGTTTTCGGGAACGATCCGGTCGAACATTCTATACAGCCTTCTGCAACGTCACCCGAACCTCATGAAGCAGATGGAGGAGGACAGTACCCTGCGTGATGAGATGGAGGGAAGGGTGCGGGATGCGGTGCGGCTGGCCAACGCAACGGAGTTTATCTCAAAGCTCCCCGACGAGATGGACACGGAGGTAGGGGAGAAAGGGGCGCAGCTCTCGGGGGGGCAGAAACAGAGGATAGCCATCGCTAGAGCGTTGATCCAGGACCCAGGTGTGCTACTTCTTGACGAAGCGACGTCAGCATTGGACTCAAGCTCGGAACGTGTTGTGCAAAAAGCCTTGGAAGCAGCGGCTAAAGGACGTACTACCTTGGTCATCGCACATCGGTTGTCTACTGTAGCTCGAGCAGACTGCATCCTTGTCCTTGATGGAGGACGTGTGGTCCAGCAGGGCACCCACGAGGAACTGCTAGCCGCCCCACAGGCTACCGACCCCAACCAGCTCACCTACCGTACCCTCGTCGAGCAGCAGATGCGTCCCCAGCTGGAAATCGAAAAAGAGTAATCACTTGAACTTCTTTTTTTAAGAGTTTAAAGTAAGAACATTGGTAACAGATCAAGGCAAGGGGCGGCCTCACAGTTTTGACCTTTTTGTCTTCTGAGAAAAAAAAAAAAAAAAGCTCCCGCCAACAAGGTTATGGCAGGCGCAGCACCTTAACTCAATAATATTCAGTTCTTTTTTTTTTCTTCTTTTTTTTTTAAAGCCAGTGTTCGATTTCGTTCCACGTCTATCCCTTTTGAGACCCGTCCCCTTCATGGCTATCACGGCGGTTCGGTAAGAAGTTATTCTCTTTTCTTTTCCGGCACCATCGCACCCCTCCCATCCCTTCGTGTTGCAGCGAGATATTTATATGCGAAAATGATGAGGCGAACAGCGAAAGCATGCTTCCTACCAAGGAACATCACGAGACAGCTTGTTGAAGGGGAAGCTCTGATGGAGCAAGTGGCTGGGAGCAAGATTTTAAGCGGTGTTAAGGTGTTTGAAGGTTTCGTGAGCAAAACTGAGGAGCTACGCTTGGCAGAAGAGGCGGGTGTGTGGATGGAGAGCGGGCACTGCAAGAAGGGAGAGGTGAATGTGATGGAATTTGCCGGAAAGTCGACAAGAAGAGGCTTAGTCGATATTGTATCACACGCTGATAACAACCAAAGGGTAAGGGTGGCTGCCACGCAGCATGCCAGGCAAGCTGACACGCTGATGGCGGAGATACGAAGAATGGGGATTATCGAGTCGTCGGTGACTGCTTTTCGGTTCAAAGAGTACCTGACCCCTACGTCGGGGTCAGCACCTGTCCATAAGTTCCCTTCTTGGCAGGCGCCATTCTTTCTGACCGTCTCTTTGCTGTCGGCGGCCGTTATGAGGTTCGATCACCACCCCTCAGCGTCGAAGGTGAATGTATACCTCCCTCCACGCTCCCTTCTTGTTTGCGAGGCTCCCGGATCTACCGAATGGTCGCACTGCATCCCCCGCACGTCCGTTTCATTCAACAGCAAACGTGTCCTTCGTGATTACCGCCTCAGTATAGATTTCTACAAGCTTAACACCGAAGGACATGATCTTGTGGACGTAGATGTTGATTGATTCCCCTCTCACCCAGATTTTTATTTGATAGAAAGAAAGATTTAAAAGAAACACAGGAGGGTTGCCCCAACTGAAAAATGCACACGGCACAAAGATCGCGGAAAGTAAGATAGACCAAGTGAATAACAAAGGAGTTTCAAAAGAAAAAGGAAAAAAAAAAGAAAAGTCCCTCCTGTGCGAGAGACATAATACAATGCTTGATGTGGCAAGCGTCGGGTCAAGGTCCAGTGCGTGGAGCACCAGTACCAGCACGAAAAGCACTGTCAAGGGCCCGCAGGGGTCGGTGGTGGTGATAAATAGTACGTCGAGCACAAGCTCGCTGTCGGTCGGCGGGCGATGGGCAACGATGACAGCAGTGACGACAGTTGAGAAGAAGGTATCCGCTGCACCCACACCGCCTGTCCGACAGAAGTTAAAATGGCGGAAAGGCGCCTGCGTAGGGACCGGCGGGTTCGGAAAGGTGTACATTGGCCTCAACGAGGACACCGGGGAGCTTCTAGCCGTCAAAGAAATTGAATTCCAACACCTTGATCAGAAGGTAGCCACAAGACTGGCAGCGCTACAGCGCGAGATCAAGATGATGCGTGAGCTGAAGCACCCCAACATCGTGCGGTACGTGTGCTCGGAGCGTGTGGGCTGCTCCATGAACATCTTCATGGAATACGTCCCTGGTGGGAGCATTGCCTCTCTTCTCGAGCACTTTGGGAAACTCAATGAGCACGTGGTCTCCATGTACACACGGGACATCACACGCGCCTTGCAATACCTGCACAACCACGAGGTGGTGCACAGGGACGTCAAAGCCGCCAACGTCCTCATCAACGTGAAGGGCGATGTGAAACTCGCGGACTTCGGTGCCGCCATGTTCCTCAAAGAACAAAAGGGTCTTAAAGGTAAAGACATCACCTACGGCACACCCTGCTGGATGTCTCCTGAGGTCATCACCACCGCAGAAGTCGCCTTCTCCGCCGACATATGGTCCCTCGGGTGCACCATCCTGGAGATGCTCACAGGAAGGACTCCCTTCTATCATATCTCTTCAAGCCCGTTTGCCGTTATGCGGTTTGTAGGTGATGAGTCTCGCGAAGTGACGCTCCCGCCTGACTTGGAGAGGACGGTGGAATGCGAGGATCTGCTTTTAAACTGCTTAAGAAGGGTTCCTTCGGAACGGCTGACAACGTTGGGCGTCTTGAAGCACGCGTTCAACGACAGACCGGACCCCGTTGACTGGGAAGAGGACTCCCACTCGGAAAGCGAGCCGCCCACATCAAAGGTCCTATCGCCAGAGGATACAGTACTGACCGACTTCCCTGTGATGACACCGCATGCGTTGAACATAGATGGTTCACCGGATACAAAGTACGCGCCAACCGTATCAGAACACGGTGAGAGCTTGGTGATGTCGTTGGATGACAGGAAGGGGTCGAGAAGGAAGCTGAAGATGTTGCCGAAGAGTATGTTTAACTCACCGGGGCTTGTGCGGACGTCGAGCAGTGCATCGGGGAACGCAGTTGGGAAGCAGCCGAGTTCCGACAAGGTGGGGTGCAGCGTGGGGACACTATCCCCCACGACATCGTACGCAACAGACTTCGGGAGGGGCAGCACATATAGAACGAACCCTGTAAGGGCGAGCAAGACTATGCCGCCCGAGCATCATCGCATAGCACAGTGTTTGATAAGCAGTTGTTTGAGGTATTTTTTTTTTTTTTTTTAAACCGTACCTCCCACCCTTCAGCCTCAACGGTATTGATTTTGACGATGACGACATGGAGACCATCATCTCGGGGAGGGCGCGGACTAACTTCAACGATGGCAGCCGTCGTGTGTCGCAGCAAGGCAGCCCGACCTCCACGGTCCTTCCCTTCACATCGAGGGAAATGTCTGTTGTGTCAGAAATGACCCCTACACCGAACGCTACCAAACAAGAGGTTTTTTTTTTTTTTTCTTTTTTTCCCGAATCACTTTATAGATACATGACTGTGTTACGCAAATGCTGGCGAGGAATATTGCTGAGCAACCTCTTGAGCAGCACGTGGTGCACCTTGATGCCGAATGTCCGTCGCAGTCGCCTGCTTTCACCTATAAGGAGAAGGTTTTCATGATATGTGGAAGGGCGTATAAAAGATCGGTGTGTGGAGTGGGAGAAAAGGGGTGGGGGGAGTGTAATAATAATAACAATAAAAGGTGGTTTTTCAAGTGGTTTGCGTGGTTTTCCTTGTGGCAACGATTCTGGTACTCTTTCCTATTGTCTTGTTGGAAAAGTTTAAGTGAGGGGAGGGTTTTTTTTTTTTTTTTTTTTTTTTTTTTTTTACTTCTTCCTTTCTCCCCTGCCATTCTTAGTTCTTTCTTCCCCTTCAAATAGGTCTTCCAACTCAAATCTGCGTGGTAAAAAGAGGAAAAAAAAAAAAAAGAAAACAAAAAGATTTTTTTAAAACTCTTTTCCCTCTTTTTTTTTCTTCTTCTTTTTTTCCCGCCTGCGTGGTAAAGAAAAAGAAAAGAAAAAAAAAAGAATACCTTTGTGTTGTTACTTTTCTATTAAACAGCTCCAAACTGCGTTTCTTCGTACCCTCCATAGCTTTTTTTTTTCTTTTCTTTTTGCTGTTGCAGGCCAGCCTCCTGTGTCAATGGATTTTATCACAAATCTTATTTTTTTTTTTGCTCAGTAAAAGTCACACACCCCCCCCCCCCCCCCCCCCTCTCATTCTCTCTCCATTTAACTGCCTCCTTCCCCCTTGCATCGCTTTTGCCTTGAAACTCTTTCTTGTGGGACTTAGGTATGAGTAACAAAGAAGAAGCAAAGAGAAGAAAAGAGGCCAAAAATGGACAAGTTTTCCACACTTGGTTCTTTCTTGAGGCGAAGAAGAAGAAAAAAAAAGAAGGAAAAAAAAAAAAAGGAAAGAAACGAGACCGTGCAACGTCCCCCCTTTTTAAAAAAAAAAATTAAAAATCTCTATTTTTCTGTCTATAAAGGGACGGGTGTTTCTTATTCAGGTTTTTTTTTATTCAAGAATGGAAAAAAAAAAAAAATAAGAAAAAAAGAGAGAACCCCCCCCCCCCCCCCCCGCCTCCCTTCCCCCCTTTTTTTTTTGGTTTTTGTTCCTTCTACTCTGGTTAGTTTTGTGTTATATTTCTGGCTTTTCTCTTTCTTCTTTTTTTCTTCTTTTCCTTGGAACTTCGGAGTAGTGGCTTGGTTTGGCTGGGGTACTGTGGGGAAGGGTGCTCGCTTTGAACGGCCTTTTCCCCAGAAAGAGACAGCACAAGGCGACCTGATTTTTTTTTTTTTTTTTTTGTAAGCCTTTGTGTGTAGCTACAGTATCTTCTTCTTTTCTTTTTTTTTTTTTTTTTTTTCGGTTCTACCATTAGTGTGTTTTTTTTTTTTTCCCTCCTTTTTTATGTCCGTATTCCCCCTTGCGACGGGCCGGCCTGGCTAACTACGTAAATCTTTTTTTTTTTAAACTCAAAACTTTCTTATTGCGTGGCCCCTTTCCGACAGACTTTGAAGTCCCTTATGGGTTAAATTAAACGAAGTAGGTCGCACCTCTCTTTTCTTTTCTTCTTCTTTTTTTCTTTTACGCATTCTTCATTTTTGGCAACTTTCGTCACTGCCGCGATGCAGGATTTTAGGCTTAGCGTCCCCAGTACACACATCCCATCCCCTTTTTCTTTTCTTTTTTTTTTTTTTCCCCCACGAAGAGCCAAGGTGCAAAGTAACAAACAAACAATAAAAAAAACAAAAAAAACAAAAAACAAAAAAAAGAGCACTGACACCAAGAAGCTTACAAAAAAGAGGATTGGAAAAGAAGAAAAGAAATTCACAAAGAAAAATAGCTAGTTACAGCCAACAAGTATTGACTTTTACCCCCCGTACCTCGAGACCCGCTTTGTTCACTGTGACAGGGCCCGAGACGGTAAAAAAACGCGGAACCGAGAGGACGATAAAAAAAAAAAAAAAAAAAAAAAAAAAAAAAAAAAAAAAAAAAAGTCATTTCTTGGCGGTAGGTAAGTAGTTTTATCTGTTCACATGTTCTTTTTCTCTCTCCTCTCGTTCTTTCTTTTTTCCTGATTGCAGGATGGCTTTGCTCCTGGACTCTGGTTACAGAGCAGGACACTATGTGTGACATGCCATATGTGGCACCTTGAGTGCATCGGGTATCGAGGCTGCTCCGGAGTTGCCCAACTAGAAAAGGTGGAAAAAAAGGTAGTGAAAGTCATAGTCAAATGAAAAAAAAAAAAAAAAAAAAAGACGAAAGAAGAAATAAAAGCACACGCACTACCCCATATTGCTGTTGAGATACGCTGGCCCGATGGGCTCTCTCTCCATCAGTAGGGTAAAACTACGGAGAGGGTGTCTGGCTGTTGCTTACTTAGTTCTATTTTTTTTTTTTTTTTTTTTTTGAGGAACCCATGGAGAGACCCACTGAACAAAATATCGTTGAGCAGGGGAAAAAAAAAAAAAAAAAAAAAAAAAAAAATGAAATTAGCGCGCTTAGTCATACCAACTGCATTGCCGCACAAACGATCGCAGGCACGGTGGAAGTCGGAAGAACGAATAAAAAATGATGTGAACGACGATGAGACGGTGGAAAATGAGTTTGAAAAACTGCGAAAAAAAACGGCAGAGGACGACCGAGACGCGTCGGCTCTAGCACAAGTAGACAACATAAGGGAAGAGATCGAAGGGTGGGGCGACAACCGCGGGGAGCAACGTGACGAAATTCTACTGTACGAACCCAAACCGCTGTACGTTGTTCGCCAAAGCAAGCAAGAATCTGGCGGCATGCTCTTCAGAGACTTCATGCACGCCTGCATGTGGGGCCTACCCAACCGATTCAGATCCCAAAAAGGTTTTTTACAACGAGCCCGTTTGCAGGACCTCAACATGATGCTTGACAAAATGTATGACACAGACTTCAGGGAAATGGAAGGTGGCGTTTTCATTGAAGAAGTGATGCGGCTGAAGATTGAACCAATGCTCCGCCCCCGCATCCCTTCTCTGCTAAACCCCCAGTTCGGACGCACTTTACTAAACTATTTCCTTAAACAAATGGAACGGTTGAACATGAAACGCCTTATCATCTACGAGGTCTGGGGGCACAACGGCCAGACCGCTCTTTCCATTCTCGACATCCTTGAAGAGGAATACCCCCATATATACTCCACTTGTGAGTACCACATGGTAGATGTCCTTGGTGCATGGATGACACACCGAGACTCTGTTATAAAAGCTCATCATTATGATCATTATTTTGAACATCATATTTCTTTTTTCGACTGGGAGGTTATGGTTCCCGATCGGGTTTTTTTTGTGTGTTTGGAAGCGTTGTCGTATCTTCCTTTCGATCGCGTTGACGTGGTGAAATCCAGTCACCGTGGGTCCACGCAGTTTAACTTCTACGAGTTGTGCATGTGTGAAGACATCAACCCCGACGACCGCATGGAATACTCCCCTTACGGTTTGTACAGCAAGATCCGTAGCAAGGATTGGTACCGGCCTCTCCAAGACGGTCTCATCATGGAATACCTCCGCCATGTTGATATGGGTTACTTCACAAAGGAGAGGCTTGAACAGCATCGATACGACTGTTTGTACGGTGATGGTGACAATCTTGGCGATGTTTCAGAAATGAAGGCGTTTAAACGTTACAATCCGGCGATAGGTAAGCTTAAAAGTGGGGCAACTCATGAAGAGGCGGCATACCACAAGATGGGAATGCTCAACAATCAGTTCTGGGTGCCCTCCATGCAGGTCTCTCTTTTCGACGTTTTGAGAAAATACTTCCCGAGGCACATATTTGTGTGCTTGGACCAGACCGACCAGCACACGTTTATTCCCGGTGTGAAGGCACCCACCATGAGGCAGTATTTCGGAGGGACATATTATGATATGCGGCATTACTACCTTCATGAGAACATGATGGGTGTTACGGATTGTAGGCTGAATATTAGTTTCGACGATGTACGCACCTTGTACTACGGGATGATGGAGCTTCCCCCCGGGCACCCCCTGCACCTGCGGTGTGTTTCCCTTCGTGCGTTCTTCGAGGAGTACGCGTCTGAAGATATCATGAAGGCTATTACTGTCGGCAAAGAGGGCAACAGGTACAGCCAGCCCGTCGATCAGTTCATGGGTGGGAAGCTCTTAGTTACTGAATTCGGTGCTGATTTGGAGGACATTCAAGACAAGCCCATCGACGTGGCAATCTGCAAAGGCCACTGGCGGCAGAGGGCGTATGTTTTTTGAAAAATAAAAGAAAAAATTTAAAAAAAAAAAAAAACCTTAGTTACAACACAATATGCAAGTATCTCAAGAAAGCGCGCATCCTCAGCGACGACTCTCTGTGGGACCTCTCTTCCCGCGACATGGAGAAGAGCCCGAAGCAGGTGCTGGACCCGACCCCCGTCAGGGAGGCCATCGGGCCCAACCCTACCTTCCTTCAGCTGGATCAACCTATCGGCTACAAGGCAGACAAGGATCACCAATTTTTAGAGCAGTGAATTTAAAATTTTTTTTGGGAGGATTTCTTTTTTTACGATAATATTGACCTCCTCTTCCTTTCCCCCTTTTCCCCCTTTCCCTACTGTTCTTCACGTAGCACCGCAGGTCAGTTGGGTGGCGATGTCTGCTCAGTCAACAGCGGCCAATGCGATACCTTCTTCAGACCCGCTCAGCAGGCTTTACTCTTTCCCTGCGGACAGCAGGTTTTGGAAGTCGTTGGTGCAAGAGGCACGGATGTACCCTGGGGCGACACGGAAGCCGCACTTCCATGTGGACTGTCCGGCGGCAAAGGTAGGAATGCTGATCAACAAGCTGTTTTTGCGGCAATTTGTGGTCGGGTGGGAAAAGGCAAACCCGCACGTGGTGGTGATGAAAGACGCACAAGGGCAAGACACCACCTACCACGGGTCAAGGGAGTTCTGGGGGGGCGAGGCAGACGACATCCACCACATCACAGACTACGAGAAGCACTACATAAGAGAAAACGAGGGAACGGGCACCGATACACATATACACCAAGACGGGACGGCGTACTACCCAGGGGACTACGAAGGGTATGGGGGGGGTGGGCACATCGACACCTCACCGCAAGACACTGCCTACAACAGCTACAACGTAGCGTCTATAGGCAGCACTGGGACAAGGTGCGCACACTGTGGAAATGAGGCACAGACACAAGCAACAGAGCATCTCAGCCCGAGCGCCGTGTCCCCTCAGTACGCTCAGCAGCACCAACAGCTGATGACATCATCATCACCATCACAGTCGATGTCGCCCTCCCCGCAAGGGGGTCGTGTGATAGGCTCCCCTGCAAGCATACCGTTGCACGAGAAGCTTCGGAGGGCGCAGGCGAGCTACGACACGTGGAAGACGTCCCAGTCACCTGGTAGTGTGTCGCCCCGTGCCGTGTCATTTAGCCCGATGGCAAGGGCGCAGAGCTCTCCAAGGATGGTGCAGGTGCAACCGCAGGCATATGTACAGCAACGGCATTACTCCTCCCCCGCAGCTTCACCAGTTCCGCAGAGTGTGGTGTACCAACAGAGGGAGTCTGACCTAGAAAAGCGCGTGCGTGCCTTGGAGATGGGGGTCGCGTCTTTCGAGGTGTGCTTGTGGGAAAAAAAAAGAAAAAGAAAGAAAAGAAAAAAAAAAAAAAAAAAAACAGGCTGATTTCCGTACCCAGGAGCGCCGCTAACGTGGGGCTTATTATTGTTTTTTTTTTTTTTTTCTTTCTTTTGTGAACGAACAATGAGCGCTTTTTTTCTTTTTTTCTTTTTTTACTCTATCCGGCTTTTTCATAAATTGCTGTAAAAGTAGTGGATAGCGTAGAAGGCTACGAAAGGGAACAGGCTTGAGGGTACTTGAGCTTTGTGTACCTTAGCATGTTTGAAGGTCATCCCTTTTTTTTGATTGTATGTCAACCCTCTTTTCGACCCCCCCCCTAATGGAAAACAGTAAGAAAACGTGGGGGAAGGAAAAAGAAAAAAAAGAAGGTTTTGAAAAAATAAAGTTCTCCTATTCTCTCTGTGAAAAAATTCCTCTTTCAACAATGAGATCATGAATTGAAATTTTTTAAAAAAAAAAAGGAAATGGTGTTTTTTTTTTTTTTTTTTTTCTTCTTTCTTTCATTCTTGAAGAACCGTGGATTGTTGTTGTTGTTTTTTTTTTCCCCCCATTCTTCGTATCCTCCTTCACGAGCCTCGCTACGCCTGCGCTTATCTCAGTCACCGCTCCCTCCGCCCTTTCAATTAGGATCCCTGTATCACAGCTGATCATTTTAAGCCTCCGCCTTCCGTTTTGAAGCACAGCCTCTCCAGCGTGTTCCGCTCCCACGGTTGGATGGCTGCCTTCCTGTGCAGTGGCGCCCGTGTATATTATTTCATCTTCAGGTCTGCTCTCGTTTGCCCCCCCGCCTTGGAACCACGATCGCTCTTCCTTTCACCTTGAGCCACCAGCTGTCCGGTCTCGGGAAGGGAAAAAAAAAAAAAAAAAAAAAAAGGAGGGGGGGAGAAATGGCAGAAAGAAGAAGGCTCAGACCAGAAGGAGATGGCGCAGATGCTTCGCAAACCGTTGAAATAGACGATGGGGCGAATGTTGCATACAGCACAGTGAAGAAATGGGATGGAAAATGGGAGAGGATTAAGGTATGGAAAAAAGATATTACACAAAAAAAACCTTCTTTTTAAAAGGTCTACGACTTAGATGCACCTGGGTGGATTTTCAAATGGCTGAACCCAAGAAACCCGGCAAAGGCACGACGAAGACTGGGCAACTTGTACTGGAAATGCCTGAAGCGATACGTAATGGCGGTGAATTTGCTCTTTTTTGGAATAGTCTTTATGACTATTGGACTGGTCTGCCACGGGACTTGTACGGAGTCGGACAGGGCATGGGTGTGTAAGCTTCCCCCCCTTTAAACAAACCACAGGCTTTCATGTTTATAGGAACACTGCAGCTTTTGCCTGGTGCCTACGCGTCCACTATTTTGTTTAAATACGTTTGCTGCAACCCAGAGTACTCGTGGAAGATGTTGCCCGAACCCTCATAGAGGTGATAGAGTTTTTTACAAGGTTTATTTGTGCTCCCCGGGGTCTTCCTTCAATTTTCTTTCTTCAAGGTACGACCCTCCCCCTCTTCTTCTTCTGTCTTCACCAATGCGATGGATACCGCGGCACAGTACCTGATCGACGAGGGGATGTGTTTGAGCGCATTGGAGATGTACCAGGAGTTAAAGGAGAGAGGGGTGGAGAACAAACTGCTGCGGGATTTCTTGGAGAAGAAAACGGGGTTGAGCCTGGAAGAGGGTGCCGCGGGGTCCGGTCAGACAGAAGGAGAAGAAGACAAACTTAAAAAGCTAAAGAGCGCGGTTCAAAGCCTGAATGAAGACCTGAAGAAACAAGAGGCGAGGGAGGTGGAAACCCTGACGGTATTAGCAGAGCGGCTGCCCACGGTGATATCGAACGTCAGGACATCTGGGAAGGAGTCCCTTATACAGATCATTTTAACTCTGATTGAGCACCACCCTGCTCCAGTGATGCGCTCGTCTCTCCTCTTCCACTATGTGACGCTTTTCAAGCGGCCGGACGCCGAACAGCGTGATATGATTATTGATGGGCTCAAGCAGCTCATGCTGAAGCTGTGCAGCACCGCACCCAACAGGATCGAGACGGAGCTTCTCCCTGCCGTCAGGTCCATCACAGAGTACCGGTACCCCGAGCACCGTGTGCTTGCTGTCGAGGCCACGCAAAGCCTCTACCCCCACCTCCGGTCCAGAGTTCAGAAGGACATTGTTGAAACCGTTTTCCCTGCCTGGCTCACCGACACTGCAGGTGCCGTCCGTGAGGCTGTTTTGCGAGCCGTTGCTGATGTCGTCCGTGAGGACAACGTGACAACGTGTGCCGGCCTCCTTGTGCACGGCCTGCAGGACGTCTCCAAAAAGGTGCAAAAAACCGCCCTGCAAGTCGCTTGCCCCGTCGTGTCCTCCGTTGCCGCAACGCACCGCTGCCTCACCACCACCATCATGACACCCCTCATCGCCGCTCTGTCTTCGCAGGAACACGTCGCCATCTCCCTCACTGCCCTCAACCACTGTCTCCGCATCTTCGTTCCCCTCCTCAAGGAAACCGTTCCCCCTGGTTTGGGAAGTGCGGAGGACGGGTTAGACACGTTGCTGAAACGTGTGATCGACAGGAAGGTGAAGGGGATGTGGGTTGAGGCGGAGTGGCTGACCTCCGTGTTCATCACGATGACGGTTGGCGCCATGCGGCACACAGACTGCGCCACGGAGCTGCTCCTCACCGCCACGACGTCCGTCACAAAGGTGCTCGCGGAGCCCGTGTGCCAGCACTTTTTCAACACGATACTAGAAGGCGACTCGGAGACATGGGAACTGGTACCCGGGTTCGTGCGGTACTACAGCAGCGTGGAGAAGGTGGACAAGGACGACGAGGAGGACTGCTTGTTTATGTTGGTGAAAGACGGGCTGCTACAAACAGTGGGAGATGCAAACTGGCTAGGTGTGATAGGGAGCGCTCTCTGCAGGGCGGTAACAGACTATGACAGCGTGCAGGGTGTAGTGGTGAGCGCGTTGTGGGACTTGATAACAAACGAACGGGAGGAGGTGAGGTGTCACGCTGCGTCATGCCTAGCGATACTGTTAAGGGAGAAGGCGATCAACCAGCAGGTCTGCACACGGCGTGCGCTGCCCGCCTTGATGACGCTTTCTACAGATCCTTCCGCGGCAGTGCGGTTGCAGGCTGCAGTGTCTACGTTCGCGCTGGCAACGCAGATTGCTGCACCGGACTTGCTGGAAAAGATTGGCGGCTCGCTGACATCATCGTTCACCTTTGTTTTGAGCGACCTTGAGGGATCCAAGACGTGCCTGCAGGCCCTTCGCAACCATCTTAACAGGATGCAGTGCCATTTTTCCGTTACGTTCGTTCTCCCGCTTCTCGACACCTCTGTCCAGCATGCTGCTTCAGAATCCCAAATGGGTCCTGTGGTCCCCTTGCTGTGCGATTGTATTAAGACTCTTGTCTCGCACTGTTCTGGTCATGACCTGCCGCTGCATTTGGGGAAGATTATTGCGTCCCTGAAGGTTCTGGGGAAAGGGTTGGCGGAACCCGGTATGAAGAGTTGTGTTTCCTCTCTGGTGAGGGAGTGCGAGGCTGCTGATGACCACAAGAAAGACAGATTTTTATCGAAGTTTCGCGAACTACTTGAGGAGCCCAATACACAGCAACAGCCTCCCGGTCAAGCAGAGCTTGATGGATCTGGCCCTCACTCCTCGCCAAAGGTAGGGCACCCACCTCCGAACCAAGATGAACAGCCAGCTAACCCAACGTTGTCCAAAAACAAGTCCTTGTTGTCCAAAGCAAAAATGCGATTTTTTGGAGAGTCATAAGAAGAAGAAAAAAAAGAAAAAAGCAAAACAAAAAAAAGTGTCCCATCCATTTTTTCTCTTCACCCCCCTCTGTCCTATTATTATTTGTTTTTCTCGCTTTCCTTTTTCTTTTTTCCGCTAGTTACACCACCTAACAGTATCCCCCCCCCCCCCCCCCCCCCCCTGTCCTGTCACATGGAAATAAACTGAAAAAAGAAAAAAAGATAAAGAAGAAGGAAAGCAATAAATGACAGGGTTGGAAGGCCACAGCGCAGTGTGGTATCGGTCAGGGCTGTATGTGTTTGGAGGCAAAGATGCGAAGGACAACTATTCGAGCGATTTGTGGAGAGTGGAGGTGGTGAGCGGGAGGGCGATATGGGGCCTGGTAGAGACAACAGGAGAGAAGCCCGAACCAAGCGCGTACCACGGCGCAGTGCTGTGGAGGGAGCGGTTTATGATGGTTATGGGCGGGGTGGGGTCTGCAACCCCCAGAGGAAATCTGGTTTATGTACTTGACCTGGAGGACATGGTGTGGAGAGCCAAGGAGTCTGTAGGAGACATCCCGCAGCCACGGTGTCATCACACCCTGACTGTAGCACCGGCACAGGACCGTCTTTACCTTTATGGAGGCTACCTAGTGGGCACAGACGGTGACAGTATGTTCTCAAACGGATCTGTGGACGCACGTCATCGTCCGTTCTTTGAGCTCCACGAGCTTCTCCTCACCGGGCAGGAACTGATCTGGCAACGTGTTATGTGCAAGGAGGACTTCCCCCCAACCTTGTGGGGCCACACCGCGTCCCTTTACCACAACAACCTCATCGTCTTTGGCGGTGTTGACGTGGTGGACAACAAGGAGTCGTGCATAGCCGCCGTGTGGCATTGTGAGAAGCAGCAGTGGCGGTGGGTTGAATTCAATGTGCACCCGCAAGCGCGTGCATTGCACACGGCCGTGGTGAGCCAGGGGAGGATATTCATCCATGGGGGTTTTGGGATGACAAATACATGCAAGTTTAACGACACCTGGACATTCTCCATGGAGACAGGGCAGTGGTTGGAGGTTGCGGCTGGCGGGCAGCTGCCGACCCCCCGTTCCGGCCATGCTGCTGTCATCGCCGGCGACCAGATGCTCGTTGTGGGTGGTGTCGATGCCAACCACACCCGTCTCAACGACGTGCATGTCTTGCACATCCCCACAGCGACGTGGACATGCCTCCCCGTGTCCGCCCCCACGGCACCCCCCACCCCCATCGCCCTCCCTCTCTCCGACCCCCATCCCTCTACACAGCCGGCTGCCTCAAAAGCAGACGATCTTATATCCCGAGCCTCTGCACAGGCTGACCAATACCAGCAGCTTATGAAAACCCACTTCCAGCCCCAAGAAGCTCACGATGGGTTTGATCCGCGTAGGATCTCACCCCAGCGTGTCTACGCCGAGCCAACTGTCTCTAGGATCCCCCTGCCTTACGAGGACAAGGCGCCAGTCGTGCACGCCCCTGCACCACCCGTGCGGAATAGGTTCAGCCTGCCCCTTGCTGTTAAAGACCCTGCTCTCGAGAATGTAGTGCCATTTATGGACAGGCCGTTTACGGGAGACCCGCGGCATGTCAGCCCGATGAGGGGTGATGCACCGCCGCCTCCACCGCCGTTGCGTGGCCCGCCCGAGATAGAGCTTCCCTTCCCTGACATGACTGAGAGCTTCACGCAGGCGATTCAGACAGATCCCATGCCCGAGGTGGAGGCGGGGCACCCTGTGGCGCTGCAGGAGGTGTCGTCGCTGCATGTCAGCCCTCAGAAGGATCGGAACGAACACAGCAAGCTTCACGGCGAGGCGGCCGACATCATCCAACAGCAGCGGCTTGAGATTGACATGCTGCGTGAGATGCTTGAGAAGGAGCGCAATAAAGCCTTCCCGAAGGCGGAGGAGACACGGTACACAGCAGCCATCCCGCACGGCCCCATGCTGTCCATCACAAGGGACACCATTACTGATATGATGCCGAAGATCAACTACAACTTGACGGACACACCGGTGTTGAACCTGCCTCAGAGGTCAGGGTCAGGCCCCCCGACAGGACTGCTCTCGAGAGAGGCGACAAAAGAGGTCATTGAGAGGCGGCTGAACCCCACAGACACGACAAGGCTAACACACACAGCGTCACCTCTTTTGTACCCTTCACTACTATCGACTGCTACGACAGATGCGCTGAAGCACACGGTCCAGAGGCGCGACATAGGGCTCTCTGGGCAGGCGACTGCCGCGGCACCGGTGAACCCAACCAGCAGGCCTGATGCGGTGGACATTGTGCATTATGGTATGAAAAAAGAAAATAAAAGAGCGGGGTTAATTATTTGCAGATCCTTTGAAGCTGTTCCATGGGAGCCAGACGCGAGACAGGAGCACAGGTCCTCCCACAGGGATGCTGCCGTCGTATCACCCTAGCAACTACACTCCTCCAGCTACCTTCGCTGAACTGATGGCCAGGCAGAACCCGAGCCCGGTGCCTCAGGGCGTTGCGGCGGAGCCTCCACCTGTGAATCCTCAAGCTGCCATGCCCCACCCTGAGAGGCAACATAAAAGCCCGTCCCTTTCGAAGATTCTAAAAGGGGAGGCGTCGATGCTGTCCATCACTCATGTGCAGGTGTGACACGGGAAGAAGGGAGAAAAAAAAAAAAAGAAAAAAAAAAAAAAAAAAAAAAAAAAAAGGATCGTGTCGAACAGCCGATGTACCCCGCAGCAGTCGCTCCGTGATAGAAAAAAAAAAAAAAAAAAGATCGTGCGGACAACAAAGACAATGTCATGAAGAAGATTTTTTTTTTATCTAACATTTATAACATTCGTTATTTTAGAGATTATTTCCCCCCCGTTTCCCTATATTTCCAAGAATATAAAAAAAAAAAGGAAAAAAAAAAGAAGAAAGAAAGAAATGAAACGTAATGAACGGAGGGAGGGGAAAAAAAATGAGGAAAAAAAAAGGTCACGAAAAGCTCAGCATGTGGTTATCAAAAAAAAGAAAAAAAAATATAACGAGCACACACGCTTGGATTGTCAAATAGTCTCTTTGTATTAGGCAAGAACAAAAAAAAAAAAAAAAAAAAAAAAAGAAACTCGCGCACAAACAACTAGAACCCCCTCTGGACATGTACCTTTTTTTTCTTTTTTCTTTTCTTTCTTTCTCTGTTTCTTTTTTTTTTTTTTTTTAATTTCTTTTTTTATGTACAGAACAAAAAAAAAAATCCCCCCCCTCCTCCTCCTCCTCCTACTTTAGAAAACATAAAATATTATTATGCCCCTCATATATATCCCTCAGAAAAAAAAAAGAAAAAAAAAATGATAGCCCTTCTATTGCTCGCGGGTTTGATAATGGTAGAGGGTACCCCTTCCTTTAATGGGACTAGCGGGGCAGTGTGGGGTGGTGCTGATGTGGTTGAGTACTGGTCGCTCAATAGCGGCGATAGTGGGGCGTTCGGGTCGCAGCAATACAACAGGAGCTATGGAGGCTACACGTTCTACTTCAAGAATTTCATCAATGCTGACTTGTTCGAAGCTGCCCCGGATAGCTACATCCCAGCCTGGGGGGGTTTCGACGCTTGGTCCTTTGTTTATGAAAACCACTGGCGAGCCGACCTAATGGGCCCCCCTTGCAACCCCACCGACAGTTGGTTTATATATAACCAAAGCCTGTACTGTGCCCTCACTCCATACCTTCGGGACTTGTTCCTCAACAGGGTCAACCATTCCATTGTTCCTGGGAATGACAAGTGGATAGGATATTATGGGTCACTCAATCAGGGCCCCATCAACAATGCGTGTTTCCAGACTAATGTGGCTCAGTGCAATGCAGGGAATGTGACATTTCAAAACAGAAACAGCACAATTGAATGATAATGAGTTTAAAAAAAAAAAAAAAAAAAAAAAAAAAACACGTGTGTAAAGATTTTATTCTGTTTTCTCTCTCTTTTTTTTTTTTTTTTTAAATGTAAACAAACTGTGGTTTGGCAAAAAGCATTGAATGTAGTCTTTTTTGGCCGGTGTACAAATGCACCCTCTGCCTTATGTGGGCACAAAAGAGAGGGAAAAAAAAAAAAAAAAAAAAAAAAAGGGCCTGACATATTCTTGTTTTTTTTTTTTTTTTTATATAACTCCAGTCAGATTTTCAAGGGTGGGAGTGAATATAATATTTCACATTATTTCACGCTTCACTTTATTTTCGTTGCAGATTTCAGGCTTGTTTTAGGAAGAAAACAGGGGCAGAAATGAAAATTACTTTATGAGTGAATATAAAGTACTTTATATTCACGCTTGCCCTATTTTCACTGCACAGCAAGGGGTCGGGGGCGCAAACACGGAAAAGAACCTACCTCTGCTACATTTTTTGGCTAGCCTTCGGGCTAGTGGTAGTCTGGCCGGCTACCAATCCCCAAGGCCCGGGATCGATTCGGCGACCTCAGCAACCCAGGCAGCCTCACAGGTCCAGACCGAGGTCCTGTCAGCACTCATGGACGCACAGCCCGCACCACACAGGATATGCCTTGACAATCAATATCAACTATAAGCACCCCCAGTAAAATTTTAACTTGTAACTTGTAACCTGTAATACCCCACCCTTTCAAATCTGACTGACGTTAAATAAAACAACGGATTTAGTGAAAATAGATCCGATTTTCACTTGTGGTGGCATGTTTAGCTCGTTGATGTTACTTCACTCGCTTCGCTCGTGAAGTCATATACCCACTGCCACCACGCGTGAAAATCATACGATCTTATTTTCACTAAATAAATAGTTATTATTTTTTTTTTTTTTTGCCAACCTTCCCCCCCCTTCCTCCCATTTACTTGGATCTAGTTTGTTCAGTCTTGCACTAGAATACCCACAAGAAAAGAAATGAAAGAAAATACTTTTTTCAAAAAAAAAAAAAAAAAAGAAATGCCGGCGAACTTCCCCCCTTTTATCTTCCTTAAGCATCCGCCCTTGTGTTGGGCTTTCCTTAACGTATTCGTGTGACAGTGAGGAGTGAAAGAACGCTTGCGCAAGTGCGTCCACTCGAAAATTACTTTCGCACACAACGCATGGTGAAATTTAACAAAAAAAAAAAAAAGAATCCCCCACTTACCTACTGTCAAGGAATGATTTCTACCGTCGTTACTTACTTGGCAGTTATAAACAAAAAAAAACACTCTTTTTTTTTTTTTTTTAAATAAGGTAAAGCCCTCTCTATTTGTAATGAGGTTTATTTGCTTGTTGCAATCTACAGAGGGCTATCTATTCATTAGCCCCCCCCCCCCCCCCCCCCACTAGGACTTGTCCTCAACCGTGTATCCGTTCCGCCCCCCCTTTTTTTACGATATTATGAACTGCAACAAAACCTTCTTTTTCTAACCTTTTTTTTTTCTTCTCTCTGACAATGTTGGAAAGAGTCTTCTCCCAAGAATTGAACCGGTTCTCAAGGGGGGGGGGGAATATTTTATCCAAAGAAATCCAAAGAAGCCTCCGACCACAAATTAATTTAACCCATAAAGCCGGCGCGAGTGGAGCGCGTCAACTCCCTACGCTGTATCGGAGGACCGACCACACACGGATGACAGGAGGCCAGTACTTGCGGGACAGGTACCTGTCGCAGACTGCCCCGCAGTTTGACCACCGCAGTAGGAACCCGCCAGAGCCCCCAGAACGGGGACAACGGGGACTAAGCGCAGCTCGGCCGGTGAGCGCAAAAACGCATACCTTAAAAGAATAGTTTTTTTTTTTTCTTTTTTTTTTTCGAAATTTCCCACGTTGCGAAGAGAAGTTGCTCAAAAGTCAGAAATTTTAGAGGTCGACCGAAACCTTGTATCTCTTAGTAATGCTAATTTACCCCCTTTTTTTTTCCCCCATCGACACCAGAGTTGTCTCGGAATATCTACTTTGCGCTGTGGTGCCATTCCCATAGGCCCCTCTCTGACCGAAAAAGGCGGCAGGTAAAGAATTCTTAAGATATTCTGTCGCAGGAAAAGAAGAAGTTCGAGTCATTTCAGGGAAGACTGTGCAGAGAGACAAGAATAAAGATGCCCCCCTGCCCTCTCACGAGGAAACGGGGATCTGAGAGGCAGCACTGAGCAAAGATCGAATCCCCCCCTTTCGTAAATCAGAAGATTTGAAATATTTTTTCTTCAGAGACGAAAAAAGGATTACCCCCCCCCCACTCTTTTTTTATTTGATCCCCTCAAACAAAAAAAAGTTTCCTTTTTTTTTTTTGCTTCCCTGAAAATTGAACCCTCTCTGGGTATCCTACTCAAAATGACGAAAGGGTGTAAAAAAAAAAAAAAGAGGGGGAAAAAAGAAAACTTACCGCCAAAGAGAAAAAAAAAAAAAAGAAACGAGCCATAATTTAACTAAATAAGTTGTTGGTAATAAATTGCTATACCCCTCCCACTTAACTGTAACTTTAACTAATTCCCATGTAACACATTGCCTATTCTTTTTTTTTTTTCCTCTTTTTTTTTGGGGAGGAAATTGTCTTTAAGTCGTATACTGGGGAAGAAAAAAAGAAAAAAAAAAGTGATATGCGACGAAAAAGAAAGCAAAAAAAAAAAAAAAAAAGGAATCACAACCTTTTTTTTTCCCCCCATACTTTTATAGCCTCTATTCTCACCAGTTATCCGGTATTCAGCCTAAAAGTACCCAAAAAAAAAAAGAAGGTATTCGGGTGCATTTCTCGTTGGCATTGTCAGATATTAGGACGTAAGTACCGGCAGCGTGACCATTATACATAACTTACAGTATCGAGCAGAAAGAAAAAGAAAAAAAAAAAAAGAAAAGATGTTGCCAGCTCTTGATCGAAGCCGAAAGGTGACAGAAACAATGAGGGAAAAGAAAAAAAAAAAGAAACAAAAGAAAAATACATGGGGGGGAAAAAAAAAAAAAAAAAAAAGACACCGAGGCAAAGAAACACCGATTCTCCACTTACCCCGAGTTAACCAGTAAGAGGGACGGGGACGGGGAAAAAAAAAAAAAGCACTTTTCTTTTTTTTTTTCCCTCCCTTAAATAAGCTCTCCCCCACCCTTTGCGTGTGCAGTTGATAATATTTCCATTCCCCCTTCCCCTCCCTTAATTGGGTGAACGAAGAAAAAAAAAAGAAGAAGAAAAAAAAAAACCACCCTTACTTTACCCAGAATTTTCTTCCCTCCCCTGGTTATGCTTTTCGTGGTTAGCTGCCTGCAGCATAGCCTCGCTCATTTCCCCTTATTTCTGGTTATTTATAACCTCCTCCCCTCCCCCCCCATCGATAAAGATGAAATCAAGAAAGAAAGAAGAAAAAAAAAAGGAAGAGATGGTGGAGAGTGGGGGGTGGGGGACTTGCAAACGTTAAAACCAAAAAGAAGTTTTTTTTTAATTTTTTTTTCCCCGTGTTTAGAAGTTTATTTTCTATATGTTTTTTTTTTTATTATTTTTTTTTTTATTATTATCAAGATACCCCCCCTCACCCTCAGTGAGCACCCTGCACACTGAAGCCTTATCGAATTTCTTCTTTTTTTTTCCTAATACTCGCGAAAAATTCCTCACCCCCCCCTTTTTTTTGCCCAGGTTGCCTGGGGGGGATAAGAAAAAAGAAGAAAAAAAAATACCGCTTTTATTAAAAAAAAGGAATAAAAAAAAAAAAACATAAATGTTCCGCCGAGCAACATTACGTCTTAACAGCAAGCGTGTGATGGGCTTAGACTACAGATGGCTGGGGATCCTGTATTATGACCCGGTGCTAGCAGAGGTTGACACCAGGAAAGGGTTAAAAGAATTGATTGAGAAGGAAAGCCAGAAAAGAATAGTTGTTTTGATTTACACAAAGGCCCAGGACACGTTGACTAAAGACTTGGTACTTAGTGTCGTGGAAGAGGCTGATCTAAGGACGGTTAACGACAAGGTGCTGTATGCCTTTGCAAGTTATTCACTCGACGAGTCCCTCCCGTGCTACCCTGTAGTCGATATTTACTCAGAAGGGAAACGCCTGCAGCGCACTCTTGGAAGGTCGCCCATGACCCTCCGGTCTACAGTGCCGTACTTCGCCTTCCGCTCGCCGCATGTTTCCGACCCTTCCTCGCAGGAGGGCTGGCCTGTCGAGACTACCTTCGGCATCCCCAATACAAGAATCGGGGGCATGATCAGAAAGCTGAGCGCAGCCACCAGCAGTACTTTGCACAGTGTTCTTGCAGCGCAACGGAGCTTACTTCCTTATTCGTGTCCCCCCCCGTCTGCCTGATGGTAGGTTTATTTTATGAAGTGTTTCTTTTTTTTTTTCTTTTTTTTTTTCTCGTTCTATTTTCTTATTCTTTTAGCAGAAAAAAAAATTAAGTGAGGGGGGGCAAAAAAAAAAGAAAATAAAATAGTAATAAAGGGCCCCGCTTCCCCCTCCACATGAGCACCCCACTAGAAGCATGGGAGCGTTTCCGTGAGACACTCCGAGGCCGGTATTCGGTCTGTTCCCCCTTTTTTTTTGTTTTTATTTTTTTAAATATTCAATAGGAGTCCGAACTCGTTCTGATGTCTCTTGACGAGCTGAAGGCGACGATGAGAGAGAATGGGGTGGGAGGGGTGCTGGGGGCAAGGATCGAAGTGCAGTGGAAGGTGTTGCAAAAGACACATGTGGCGTGCCATGAGAGGGACCGGAGGGTGGGAGCCGTGAACATGAAGGTAAAGGAAAAGATACAATCACAGAGGGTGAGCAATGAGATCTACGCGTACCAGAAACAGCTGAGCGACCAAATGATCGAAGATCAGGTCGAACGGCAAAAGATAGACCAGGCACGACTGGCGCAGGCTCAGTTCGAGCACCTGGAAGAACTGGAACGGACACAGGCGCGTGTCGCCCGCCCTGACGAACAGCGGCTCCTCAACACCCGCGAGGAGCTGTGGCAGCTCAACTTCGACGAGGCCATCCGAAGCCATGTAGATGCCGCACCTCTCACCTCCACTTCTCGCCCCACCACTGGCATCCTCTCACCCATACGCCGTCCCCGAAGGGAGCCCAGATCCCCAACCAAGGCCTTTGAGGTCCCCGTTTCCCCCGGCAAGCCGGGCCTCTCCAGACGTACCCGTCTCGCCGCCGACGGTGCCGTGCAGTCCAGGTCAGACCCGAACAGATGTGTCACGGTGTGTTTCTTTGAAAGGGAAAAAAAAAAATGTAAAACCTCAACAGAGCCCCCACCACGACCCCGCCCCGTCCGGCATCCGCGTCCTGTCCCCCCAGCGGTGGGGTGACACCACCACCGAAGGCCCTCCGCAGCGGTTGTGCGTCAAACCCGTGCATGACACACTGACACGCAGGGGCAACCCTTGCGAGATGTCCTTTGACACCCCGACGAAGGCAGCAGGCCCGAAAGGACTCGCATCGCCGTGCAACCCTAACGAGTGTCCTAGCACGCCAGATGCAGCGAGAGCGGCGAAGAGACTGTTTCAAAAGAAAAACGAGAGCAACCTGCAGAGGGGCACGGATATGTACGCAAGGGAGCTGCCGGTGCCACGGCCGGAAGTGACGGAGAGGAAGAACAAAAGGCGCATAATACTGCCAGATGAAGGGGGACAGCCGGGGTTCGAGCCAGGGTACATCGGAATCCCTAAGAAAGGCATCTCGCGGTCTGCTTCCACGCCTGCTGTGGTGGCAAATCCGAACTGCGTGAACAGCGAAGAGCAGGACGCAAGGGTCGGAAGAAGTAATGTTAAGCAGACACAAGGGGACCATGGTGTCATGCCGCCTTGGGTGGGCTCTGCCGACCCCACACCGCAACCACATCCTAACAAGCACAGAGACGAAGGCGTCATGCCGTGGGACAACAACACAAAGGTTTCCCCACACAGGAAACGCGTAAGGCCCGTTCAGCAAAACCAAGCGCAGCAGCGCTCCTCTTCGCACCGCAGAAGAACAGCCCCGAGAAATGACTGCGGCGTCATGCCGGGTGCAGCCGGTTGGTGAGCACCGTTCCCCCTACCCTTCCCTTCCCTTCGCTCTTTTTCCCCATTTTTTTCCTTTTTTTTTCTTTTTTAATGTTTAGATCCATGTACTCACTCTGTTGTAAAAAGTATTAAGAGAGATATAAGAGTATCCCACCCACTCTGCAGGCGTATGATGGTGGATGACTTCCCCAAGAAAGTCCTGTTCCTGGTCTTGGTGCTATCGAGGGTAACGGTGAGCAGCACAGGGAGCTGTTGCGAGGGCTTGGATGCTGCGTGTGTTGCGTGTGCGGCTAATATAACGGTGCCGCAGGCATGTCTGAAGATCTCTCCATGGCTAGCGGGTTGTCCTGCTCAGGACGACTGTAACAACCAACTAACTGGGTCGCCTTGTGATGCGAGCCAGCAGTGCTACGACTGGACGGGGGAGATCGATGGCATCTACGAGTGTCAATGCGTGGGCGGCCTTGTGGGCCATATGGCCAGCGGCAATGCCAAGTGCTTCTTGAACCCCTGTGACACACAAACTTGTTCGTCATTCAACGCTACCTGCACCCTAGATTGGGTGAACGGCCGCCCGACGGCCCTCTGCTCCTCTCTATACCAGCCGTGTTACCGATCTGCTGACACGCCCTGGCCTCTTAACGCTCCTCAGCCAATCCCTAGCTCTTGGACGGGCCCCCTTGACTCTTGCAACACTTGTTCTTGCTCCAACGGAGTCTTAACATGTACCTCTAAAACGTGCCCCCCTCCCGACCGGCTGCTCTGTTCCAATAACACTGACTGTACAGAAGATGGTTATTCTTGCAACGGTTCATTTTGCACCCCGCTTCTCTATAACTGTAAGACGCCAGCGACCGAAGGGTGGACGCAGGCGAAGAAGGATTGGTGCTGCAAAAACGGCACATGCACGCCAGCGAACCCGTGTGCGCGTGACAAGCTCTCGAGTGAGTGTGTACCGAAGGGATGCTGCACTGCGAGCGGCGTAGCATCCTGCGCCGCTTGCATGGCTAACGTGACCATCGAACATTTCTGTCGTGACAACCCCAGTACCAAAGGGTGTCCGTTATGTGCGGGGTGCAAAGGAAACTGCAGCATCACCGAGGAGGAGGGCGTTATCCAGACGAACTGCACCAACTCCACCATGCAATGCGAAAAGCAGACTAGCCTCGACGAGTGCGTGGGCCCCTGCCAGTGGCACCTTTCGAACCAAGTCTGTGTTGACGCAAAAACATTCTGCTCAGGATGCGAAATCGGGTGTGAGAGCAACGGGAAGTACATCGCCTGTGCTGCGTACAATGCGTGGTCAGAGTGCCCAGTGGAGCGCTCCTGCTTTGGGGTCAACCCGAGCAATATGAATGACCGATTCTGTTGTCCAGACGGGCAGTACTGCAGCACGGAATGGCATAAAGGTGGCGAGTTCGGTGTTTTTGGCGGTGTTTGCATTCCCCACTACGACCCCTGCCAGCAGCACACCTGCTCTGCAGGGGACACTTGCGTAACGGAATCCGGAAAACCGTCGTGCAAGCGCACCGTCCCGGAGTTTGCGTTCGACTGCCCACCAGGGCAGCGGTCCATGCCTTCGTACTCCGGCAGGAACATCAACCATACCTGCACACCAATTTTCCCTTCAAACCCTTGCAAGGATCAGTGTGCTGATGGGTACACATGCACAGTGAGCGTGAAGGACAACCACAGAGTGGCTGCGTGCCGCAAGGACAGCTTCAACGCAAAGTGCAACACAATCCGAGCCAACCAAGGCCTTCCTGTGTGCACATATGAATGTGAAGTCCTGTACGAGGACAACACAAGGTACGCCCATCACCCCACACACACAACTGAACAGGTGCATTGAGATCGATGGTGTGGATAAGTGCAAAGATACATTGGTGTGGCCCCCTCTAGGTGTGCAGGGCTGCACCATTGATGCAGACTGCAGGGTATTGTTTTTTTCCCCTTTTTTTCTTAAACAACGCAATTTGACAGACGGGCGAGTACTGCACAGGGTTCACCCCCATACCGCTGTGCAACGCATCCTGCGGCAGCGTGACGGAGTATTTGCGCAACGGGTTCAGATCCTGCGAGCCCGCGCGCTTCACCTGCAGCATGGACACGCGTGCCCTGTGGACCACCGAAGAGACCAACTACTGCTGTGGGATGATGGAGGTGTGCACAACATGTATCCCCCCCTTCACGCCACTCAGATCGGCTGCAGCGCGTACAACTGTCTCGAAGGTGACCCTGACAACTGGCATCAGGAAAAGGCGGCGTACTGCTGCTCACGGGTAGGGCTGGGTTGTTTAGTGGTATGCATTCACTGAAAAAAAAAAGGAAAAAAAAAAGGAAAAAAAAAAAAAAAAAAAAAAAAAAAAAAACATAATCCCATTTCCACAGGGATTTGACTGCACATCGAGGCGGCCATACAGCGAATGGTCGTTTAAAAAGAGAGTCCACTGCTGCAACGAAGGGGTGGGCTGCCCAGCACCTCGGTATTCATGCGAAGGGGACGAGGCAGCATGGAAACAGGAGGAGAAAGACGCGTGCTGCACATTGAAGGGAAAGGTATTCATACCCCACAACCAACAAAAAAAACCCACACACAGGGATGCCCTGCTGGGGGTTTCAAGTGCAACGAAGGGATAACAGAACCCGCGAACAAGGAATGGTGCTGCAGGACACAACAGCTTCTGTGCGAAGCGGTGGAGACATACCAGTGCAACGAGCAGTACAAGGAAAAATGGAACGCGGAAGAGAGAAAATGGTGCTGTTACAACAGGGCAATAGGGTGCGAGGTACTACGCGGGTGGGCTTGCTTCGAGAGCGACCGAACAAAATGGTCGTTGGGCCAACAGCAGTGGTGCTGCGACACCTACGGAATGGGATGCGGCGGGCAGTTCGATGCGCTGTACTGCTCACAAGACATCCTGCAGTGGTCCAAGGATAAAAACGAAACGTGTTGTACCATCCACGGTATGGGATGCCCGGTAGCGTGCGAGCTCCCTTCGGACCACCTCAACCATGACCAACAACAATACTGCTGTGACACGCTCGGCTCGCACTGCCAACAGCAAACCGGTTCCTCAGTATCCCTCCCGTCCACCCCACGAGGATCTTCGCGTGTACTTATCCTCCTCAAATCCAACTGGGTTCAAGTCCGATCCAAGCCGAAAATATTCGTCTGGAAGCTCCGAGCAACCATCGCGGCCATCAACGCCGAACTGATCTCGCGATTTGAAACCATACAAATCCGCAAAGTGTATTACACCAGTTCGGGTGGAAAGCCTTTAGAATACGCGTCACTGCAACAAGAATGGGAGAAATCCCAGAACGAGGCGTGGGGTGGTTCGAAGGAGAAACAAAGCGCTGTTCTAGTAGCACCGAAGAATAGGAAATCAACCGGCCTCGCATCGACGGTATCTGGGTATTACACATCTGCACAAGATGTTATAGGTGTCGAGCTTGACATTCCGAGCGAACACTTTTCATCGTTAAGTTATTACATGAGCCAGGCGGAGGAACAACGCGGTGTTCTTGCAGGTGGCAGGCAAGGGACGGGGATGGTCATTGTCCCCGTTCGTGGTTGGGGTAGAATTGTTGACTCCTCTACAAAATCTCCAGAGGGAACTCATGAACATTCTGGCCACGATGAGGACGATTCTGACCGGGCACAGTATTCTGTAGGACTGTTAGCCGTGCCTGTCGTTCTTGCTTGCTTGGTTCTCAGCATGTTAGTCATTTTAGTGTATTACAGAAAATATTTTTCAAACGATACTATCGTGACCATGAATACCTTTCGGGATCTTGAGAAGAATCAAGAAAAGGGGCATAACTACATCCCGCCGCTTGTAGTGACCGCGAACCCTGATGAGGTGACGACGCACTCTTTTTCGTACGCGGAGTCGAGCAATTTGCATAACACATTTAACGGTGGGGTTCACGAAGAATGCGGAGCGGGGGAGCCAAAGAATCCCTTGAAGTTGGAGAATTTGAAATTGCTTCAGGCTGAACTAGCTGAATCAGAGGCCGCAAGGCAGTTCGGAGATGAGTATAACTTGAGTGTTTTACCAACTCCATTGCCTTTTCGATAAGAAATGGGGTGGTCAGAAGAGCAGTTTTCTCAGAAAATAAAAGAAGAAGGGAGGGTGTGTGTGTGTGTGTGTGTGTGTGTGTGGTTTTGTTGTTGTGTGTTTTTTTTTTTTTTTTTCCCCCCTTTTTTTTTTCCTTCCTCCTCCCCTTCCCCTTCCCACCTAATAGGGTATTTTCTATTCAGTTAGTCTTTGCCGAAGGGTCAAAATAAAAAATTAAAAAAAAAGAATGGAGGAAAGAAAAAAAAAAGAAAAAGAAACAAAAATAGTAAATTTGTCGCTTTGAGGGGGGGGGGTGCAAAAGTAACAAAAAAAGAAATCTAGTGTCAAGTACATCCTTTCTCAACACAGTAAGAAAGAAAAAAAAAAAGGACAAGTTTATAAACATCAATTTTTTTTCTCCCTCTCCTAACCACATTGCAATTTGAACAGCGAAATAAACAAGAAAAAAAAAGACAGCAAAAAAAAATAAAAAAAGAAGAAAAAGAAAAAAAGGAGTGCCAAAAAGCCGAACGCAAGGGAGAGGGGGGGGGGGGGGGGGGGAGGGAGAATCTAACCAGTCTTAGCTACCAGAAAAAGAAAAAAGAAGGGAAAAAAAAAAAAAAAAAAAACAGCGCCAACACGGCCAAATATTTGTGGGTTTGGACACCGAACGCTCGCCTGCCCTTCAGAATCCTCTTCACCCTTTTTTTCTGAATGTCTCTTTTTTTTTTTCTCTTTTTTCCCCCCCTCCAAACGATGAACAAACTTGTTATGGTAATTATCAAATAAAGAATGCTTGGACAAGCCAACGTGCCCGCAAAAAAAGAATAATCGCTGTATTAGACAAATGATATCCTCCCCCCCCCCCCCCCCCCCTAATGATATCCCCCCCCCCTAAACTAAGAGCAACTTTTCCTGTTCTTTTTTTTATATTTTTTTTTATTTCGTGCATTACTTCCCTTTCATTACATGCCCCGCCCCTTATTTGTTTTTTCCGGAATTTTTTTTTTTACTTCTTCTTTCCCCCCTTTTTCTGGGAAAGTGGGAAAAAAAAAAAAAAAAAAAAAGAAACCAAACAATGTGAACCCCCTCCGCCGTCTCGCGGTCTCTTCTTCTTCTTTC
>OZ025702.1:462615-519750 GCA_964019335.1 Diplonema japonicum
AATATAAAAAAGGAAAGGAGTCCCTTTCTTTTTTTTCTGTCTTTTTTTTTTTTCTCGAAGAAAAAAAAAAAGAAGAAGGAAGAAGAAAAGAAAAATAATAATAGACAGTACGCGCCTTTAAACATGGGACAGGAATCATGGGGAGGCACGGCAGGCCAAAAAAAAAAAAAAAAAGAACACTCTCTTTCTCGAGAAAAGAAAAGAAAATCGACTACTGTCTTGTTCTGCATGATGAACTCGATGGAAGAAGAGGAGGAAAGAAAAAAAAAAAAAAAAACGAAATTTTTAACGGAAATCATATTTAGAAGAGATTAGAACTCTTGTATTGCATACCCTTCCCCAGTAACGTTGGCCAGTTTCCTTTAAAAAAAAAATGTGTCATAAGAGAAATTGAGGGCAGCAGGACCATTGTCTTCTTGGCATTGGTCTCAGATGTGTGATGGAACCTGCGCGAGTCAAAGTGAGGGGGAATGGTGCATAAAGATTCCCTTTCATGGGTTGGCATATTATTAGCAGCACAATGGGTGTCCAGTTTTTTTTTTTTTTTTTTTTTTTTTTATTCCCAGCAAAATAATGGCGGAGAGGGCAGGGGTGTAGGACCTTCCCTCAACTTAGTTTTTCTTTCTTTTTTTTTTTTTTTTTTTTCTTGGAAGAGAATCATTGGTATTCCTTCAAAAAATAGGGGGGGAAGGGTAGACCCCTTTTCCCCTTTTAAAGCGTTTTTTTTTTTCCCCTGTGTAATGATTTTCTTTTCTTCCCTTTACCCAGAGTGGTTGGAAGACAAAGAATATATTGAAAAGGCTTCAGTGGGTCTGGTGCATCTGTATGTACTGAAAACTTTTTTTTTTAAAAGATTTTAAAAAGCGAGTGTTGTTCCCCTCCAAAGGAAGTACCCTTTCATTACCTTCTTTTTTTTTTTTTTTTTTTTTTTTTTTTTTTTTTTTTTTCCCTGAGAAGAAGAAAGGGGGAAAGGAATGGAAAGAAAAAGAACAGGGTGGATGATGAGAGGCATACTCTCGTGGTCCCTCTCTCCTTTTCTTTTTATTCTCTTTTGCCCCCCCGTGTAGGGAAGGGGAAAAAAATGAAGAACCCCCCCTTTTTTTTCTTTTTTGTACTAAAGTCTTTTTTTTTTCCCCCCTAAAAAGAAGCATTCACGGAAGGAATGGAAGAAGAACAAATGAGCCGGAACCAATGAAAGAAAAAGAAAATGGGGGGAGGGGTTAAGTATTGGGATACCGGGAGTTTTAAAAGGCCCCCAGGTGACATACCTTTCCCTTCCTCCCCTTTTTTTTAAAAAACTCTGTTGTTGGAGTATATTCGTCCAACCCCCTTCCTGTGGTTTCTTTTCCCCTCGCCCTCCTTTTTTTTTTTTTTTTTTTTTTTTTTTTTTTTTTTTTGAATCGGTGTTGTGTGTTAACTGGTTTCTACCAAACACATCCAAAAGCAACTACTTTTTTTTTTTTTTTTTTTTTCCACCTCCCGTTCTTACCTTCTCCCCCCCTTCAGTTTTTTTTTTTTTTTTTTCGTGAGCACCAGAGGGCCACCTCTTTTAAAAAAGAAAAAAAAGGAAAAGGGGGGAAAAAAACAAAAAAAAAAAAACAAAAAGTTATTTTTGCACTGTTTTTTTTCGAGCCACCAACATACAAAACCTTTTTCAGAGGTACAAAAAAAAAAAAAAAAGAAGAACCCCCTTAAGAAAAGTACTGCCATCTAAACAAAAAAAGGGGAACGTTTGGCCAGCGTGTTTCGGGTTTTTTATTTAAAAAGAAAAGACTTCTCCAGTTTTTTTTTTCTTTACCCTGACATCGTAAAACCAAAACAACGGCCAGTTCCTTTCTTTTTTTTTCCCCCCCCTTAATTTTCTTTTTAATTTTCTTTTCGTCTGTGCAACTCTTTTTTTGGGTTGGTCCGATCTCGCCCCCATGGCAAGACAGGCGGAAACCATCAAGAAGAAGTGCACGACGCTGGTGCATCTCACGCTACACAAGAAGTCCTCGTTGGATGAGGCCAACAAAATGTTCACCACCTGGGTTGGAGGTAAGGACTTCGACCTCTCCAGGCCGAGGGTATACCCGGAGTGCGCGAAGACCACGGTCTGTGTGGCATCCAACAGAGCACCGGAGCTACTAGGTAGGAGTGGCAAGGACGGGATCACCGCAAGGCTGCCGATGGATGAGACCTCTGACAGCGTGGTGTGGCTGAAGAAGGGTATGACACTCGAGATGGCCGTCTCGGTGGCACAGAAGTACCAGCAATACGCTGGGGTTGCGGTGGACCAGCGACAGCGGGTTGGTATTCGTGTGGCGCCGGGTACAGCGGAGAACGAACTCCGGAAGAACCTCGAAGCCAAGGGTCTAGCGACACCGCAGACGGAGGCTTGGTATCTGGAGAAGGTGCCACGCGACATGAGACCAACAGAGCTCAAGATGATGTTGGCTGCATGGGGGTGGACGGTCGAGGTGACTCGGTCATCCCTAAGAGGGTCGACCAAAAGGTGGATGCTGCTAGCACAGAAGGAGCCACCCGGGTTCGAGGTGCCGCTGTTCGGTGGGATCGGACTGCTAAGGAAGAAGAACGAGCGCCGAGTGGACGCCAAGATGGAGGAGACCGACGCGGAGAAGGGCGACGTGACATCGAAGACTGTGGTAAACCAAAGACCGAAAAAGACGGCTGGGGCGAAGGCGAAGAACCCGAATGCGAGAGACCCGAAGGCGAAAAACCCAAAGGCGAAAAACCCGAAGGCGAAGAAGGAAGGTGTAGGGATCGGCGGGACTGTGACGTTCCAAGGTGGCACGACGAGCGCCTGGAAACCCCAACAACCTTCGTTGTCGTCCCCGCAGCCTACACCACCGAACTGGGCGGACATGGTGAACGGCATCATCGCAGAGGCACTGAAACCCATCGTCCAACAGATCCAGCAACTGCAGCAGGCCGTACAGCAGGTTACCGCTACCAAGAAACCAGAACCGACCCCGCCCACCCAAGACCCGCTTGGAGCTACCGATGTGGTACAAAGGTTGATCGCGCAGGCAATGGCGCCTATGGTGCAACAGCTAGGCGCAACTCAACAACTTCTACAACAACATCAACAAAAACAACAACATCAGAAGTGTGCAACAGGGAAGAGCACACATCGCCAAAGATGAGGACCCGTATCATGATCTTCCTCCCAATCAGTGTTCCCCTGCTCTGCTACCCCCCTTCAGTGTTTAGCATGAGCCCCTACTTCTCCCTTCCCCGAATATGCAACCAAAAACATGCATATTCAAACATCGCGATGGAGGCACTCCTCAGGCTGTTAGCTGATGGTGATGTGCACCCCAACCCTGGCCCGCCATGCAAGAAGATATCCCTCAAGGTGAAGACGACAGGATTATGGAAGGACTTCTACGTTCCAGCGGGAGAACCTCAAGGCACGAAAGGTAGTGTTCCGCGTCCGCCCTTGACATCGATAGGTGATGCGAAAACGTGCGACACAGTGACGATAACATCGGTTAACGTTACTTCGTGGAACAACACATTCCACATCCTCAAGAAGGTAACAGCCAATATCCTGTGTGTTCAGGAGACGGCGCTGACGGCTACGACACAATTCCAAGTGGCTACAACAATGAAGGGGGATCCGGGTATGACGCAGAGGCGTGTCATATTTGGGAAACCGCAACGTGGACTGATGCTGGACGGTGTTGAATCCCCAACCTTAGCGGAGAGGGGAGGCGTCGCCACATTATACCGTATTCCCGGCACCTGCATAGAACAGCATGTCCTCCCGGATGTTGGACAGCAGACGAGATTCCAACATGTAATGTACGCGATGGGTGAAGGCAACAGGTGGTTACACGTAGTTAACCTGTACGCCGATGTTGATAAGTCGAAGGCTGGAGTCGCTGCTCGCGAAACCTTACTTTGCAATATCCTAAACCGATTGCGGATATCGCTAGGCCAGGTCCCGATCATTGTAGTTGGAGATATGAACACTACAATCGATGCATCTCCTACATTGCAACATGCGCTTAACACGCACTGGGTGGACGCATCCGCGATGTTTGCAAAACATCAAGGGAGGGACCCAAGCCCCACCTACGTTACTGCCGTTGCAGCCACAAGACCCGACTACATCCTGATGAACCCCATAGCTGCTGCAGCGCTTGTGTCCTGTGTTACTGAAGACATAGGCGTGCCGTCGCATCGAGCGCTAACTGTGACGCTGAAGTTACCAGCCATGCGGCAACTTGTACCCATGTACAAGGTACCCAGACAGCTCAAATGTCCGAACACCGTCATCACGGGAACGCCTGGCTTGTTCGACCGCAGAATCTTCAACACTACCCTGCTGACTAACCTGAACTCGGCCATTCGATACCTAGCCGTCGCTGTTGAGGACCTCCTAGGAGCCGATCTCACACAGCGGGGGCGAGGAGACTTGCGGCAACCGGTGCTTCGGGAGATTTCCGCACCGTCGAATCATGAAGGGTGTGGGGCAGCGACCTGCAAAGAGAACCAAGTCGCGATCCTTAAGCGGAAGATTAAATCATTGATCCGACGAATGGAAGAAACACCCGCGATAGGATGCATGTCGCACGAGATGAGGGCACAGATACGTAACGTGTACACCACTGCAGTGCGTCTGAAGCTATGGACTGAGAGACCCGACCCCCAAGATTGGTCTTGTAACGACGAGATTTACACGGCGATGGCTGAGCTTAGGGGTAGGGCTGCGAAGTCGAACGCTGAGATAATCAGCCGCAACAAGAGACACCGGAACAAGGAGTACGCGAGGTGGACTGCGGAAGAGTTTGGCACGGACCGTAAACGTGTGACGGCATTTTTAAAGGATGGTACGGTGGAACAAGAAACGAAGACCACGCAAACCGTACGGCGCGACAGTGGGCAGATCACCGCTAACGCAGTCGAAATGTTGAGGACCTTGGAGCAGCATTGGGCGAAGGTTTTCTGCCTCTTCGGAAACGGAGAGACCAAGCCGTCGTACAAGAAATTCAAAGCGACCTACGGACAGTTCATCAAACGCACCGAAATGACATGTCCTCTGATTACGGTGCAGGACTTGCGCGTAGTCCTCGCGAGAACGAAGAAGAAGACTGCGTGTGCTGTTGACGGGTGGCGCTTTGCTGAGCTCCATTGTCTGCCGGACGATGTTCTTGGCTCATTCGCGGACCTTTTCAATGCTATTGAGCTACAGGGTCGTTGGCCCGACACTGTGATGACTGCGTTGATCTCGATGCTCCCGAAAAATGGTACAGGCCAACCGCTTGACCATCGACCGATCACCGTCACCAGTGTGATTTACCGCCTGTGGGCCTGTGTCCGACTCAAACATGTTCTCGAATGGCAGGAGAAATGGATCGATCCCACCATGCACGGCTTCAGGCCCAAACACGGAGCTGACCATGTCCTCATGGACATATCGACAATGGTAGAGGATGCACTCCTAGGTGGGAGGCCACTGTATGGCTTAGCGCTGGACTTCCAAAAGTGCTTTGATCGAGTTCCGCAGGAGATTGCCCTTTCGTTAGTAGAGGACCTTGGCCTGAGCGTATCCATCACCCGTCCGATGCGATACGTGTATGAGAATCTGCAACGCCGACTAAAACTACCGCTTGGGGTAGGCGAGGTGCTACACGTGGACAATGGAATCCTCCAGGGGTGCCCGCTGTCGGCCGTTCTGATCAACGCACTGCTGTCGATCATGGTCAAAGAAATCGGACACTTGACGAAGGCAAAAACTACCTCATACGCCGATGATGTGACGATGTACAGCAGGAAGTCAGAACGACACGTACAGCGAGCTGTTGATAGAGTATCCGAGTTCTGTAAAATCACAGGGATGGCTCTGAACCACGAGAAGACGCTTGCTTTCAGCACCGTGAAGAAGTATACGTCAACTCTACGACAGGGTGGATTTACGTTTGCTACGAAGAAGAAGGTGAAGATCCTTGGAGTCACTCTGTCAATGGAAAGGAAAGGTAGGGCTGACAACAAGAGGGTGGAGAAAGCGGTCGAGACAGCCAAGAGACTGGCCGCGTTACAACTACCCTTTACAAAGAAAGCCCTCATCGTGAGCCAATCTATTCTACCCGCTGCCTTATACGGTGCGCCATATGCCCCACCGTCAAACGCGAAGATCGACGCCCTTAGGATCGCTGTAACAGATTGTCTGTGGGGTCCGTACAACACCACGCGCTCATCGGGCGCGCTCTTGAACATCGCACTACCGGGCCACACACACGACCCTCTTGCTGCCTTTGCCTACAAGACGGCGGGCACCGTCCTGAGGCTAGCGGAAAATCGAAGAATACGAAAGCGTGCAAGAAAGATCCGGAAGAAGTACACGAAGAATATGAGGTCCGCTGGTCCCATAGGAACACTCCTGCGTCTTCTGGAACCAGCCAAGCTCGGATGGCCTTGGGCCAGGGCCCTCTTGGGCGTGCATAAAGCTGCCAGAGGTCATGAGATACGGCGAGTGACGAAAGCGATCAGAAGGAACGCAGTTGCCAAAGGCAGACCCTCCTTTATTGGTGTCGGCCGCGCAATTGACGAAGTCCGCACTAACGAGGTGTGGAAGAGTGCCAGGTCCGTGCAAGAGGAACGACTTGGCTTGAGGATGATCACGGGTGCCATGTTCCGCAGCTACCCGATCGTCGAACCAGAGGTACAATGTATTGGGTGTGAGGCGCTCTTCACCACGCAAGACGAGTACACCATACACACGTTCTGGAAATGCAAGGCACACGAAGAGGTACGCGGTGCACCTGAGTTCGCCCCTGCAATGCATGCATACAGGCAAGAGGGGATCACACGCTGCCTTGCACTACACGGCATCATCCCTCTGGAATGTAAGACGGAACGGCCAGAGGTAATACAACAGATGCTGCTTGCGATCATCAGGAGAGTGAGCGCGAAGCAGGAAACGAAGAAGGCCGCGGTAGAAAGGTTCCCTTGGAACAGACCGCTGGTTGGAAGAGGGTGCTCGGTGCCAAGCCTGGATTGGTACAAGAACAACGGACTGAAACACTTCCAAGGGGATACGATTGTCCCAGAAGTGCTCAAATGGCTTCGCATGCTGCAGTGGAGCCCACATGGTTCAGTCTCAAGGATAGAGCTCGCACTCGACTTTGAGGCCACGACCAAACAGCTCATCTTGGAAGATACGGCTGACGTACGTAAGCGTGCAAACCGGCTAGCTAAAGTTCTGACAAAACTGTCAGAGGTGGCCGAAAAGAAAGCACGACCCCCTCCTATCCCCGGGAAACCTTTCTTGACATCCTCCCTCCGATCCATTGGTGCAAACAAACGGATCCGAGGGTATACCTGCAGACCCACATTCGCATCGTACGACAAGGTGCGCTTCATCCTCGAACAGCGACTCGCAACCGGTTCACCGGGGAGAGACGACTGGAGCGACAAGTTCGTGCCGACCTACCTCGAACCTACCCGAAGTATCCCCACCCCATCTGCCGATAAAAATGCAGCGACGCAGAAGGGTAACAACACAAGATAGACCCCCCACCACGCTGCACACTTAACGCCAAATAGTGTTGCAACCAAAGCCCCATTTTTTTTTTTAAATAATTTTTTTTCTCCTCTCATAAAAAAAACCCCTCGTCCCTCCCCCCCCCCTCTTTTTCTATTTTCTTTTTAAATATTTTTGAAAATATTATATCATTCCCCCCCCAAAGAAAAACAGAGCACACTCTAAATGCAATGTGCACCTTTTGGAAACCCGTGTGGATCTTGTAACAAAGGGCAAGTTTGCAGCCAAATAGAAAATTGCGCTTTCATGTGCATTACAAGCCTAGATGGTGCAGGAAGCTGGGTAAAGGACGCAGGTGAAGACGAATACAGGACGCTCCTGCCGTGGGCAGGTTTCTTGGAAGGGATAGGGGTGGTGCTCATAGTTTTAATAGGGTTGCTGTGGAAGAAAACGGGGACGTATGAAGTTGGAGTGAGCAGGGAGACGCTGCCCACCGTCCCGCCACCACCACCACCACCACCACGACAACCGAGAAGCATTGCATCTCCAGAAGAAGTCAAAGCCCATGTGATGAGCCCTGCCATCGCATCGTCTGTATCGCCTGTGGCTTCTATTGAAGCAATGTCACCTACTCTAACCCCAAAGGATCTTCATATCGATTTCGCAAACACTGAGCCGACCCCACACTCCCCTGATCAGCTGCTTGATACACCGCTGTCATGTGGGTTTTCCGTGGAGATCGACTCCAAGAGGCTTGCCGGTCTCTATGGCGTCTCCAAGACTAATGCAGAATTCACGTGTTACTGTCACCACTTCACACAGGATGGTGCGCACTGTACCGTTACGCAGACGGATTCTAAAGCGTCTCGTGCCTGTCCTGGGGTGTTGTACGCCCGCAAGAGCAGTGCGGCATTCAACTTCCTTGGCATCTCGAACCTCATTTTAGAATGCCGTCCTAAAAAGGACGGGCACACCCGGTGCACGGACAAACACTGCCCTTACCTGGCGGAGGGGGTCGCGTGTCCTTACACCGTGTAAAAAAAAAGAGAAGAAAAAAAAAAAAAGAAAAAAAAGAAAGGGGTGGGGGAAATGTTGTGTTTTATGTTATATTTATCACCCCTTCCCCTTCCCTTTCCCCTTCCCCTTCACCACCCTCAGACAGCATGGATCTATATGATGCGATAAGTGAGGATGGTGCCAAGGACGTCACTTGCTACGTTTTCGGCAGTTATCTAAAAAGGAAAGGTGTTCCCCTTGACGAAAGACTAGTAGGTGTGGTGTTCAAACGGTGCGATGTGGACAAGGACTTCATACTGGACCGAAGGGAGGTGGGGCTGATAGCCGATTTGTATCCGGCCCTGGGGACCAGCCTGCAAAGGTGCAGCACGCTGGAAAGCGAAGACGGAGTCGAGATAGGGACGGGACTGGGCGCGGTGGAGAAGGAGTACTTAGTACTGAAAAAAAAAGAAGGCCTTGCGAGGCGGCACTTGAAATCCTGCCGTGAGACCTGTGACGAACTGACGACAACCCTTGCTGCTAGAGAGCGGAAGGTTTCGCAGCTCAACGAAATATATAACACCACCACTGTGCTGCACGAAGCATCTCTTAGAGACACCGCTTCGCATACTGCAAAACAAAACCGGCTTAAGAAACAGCTTGCTACCCGACAGCAAGAATTAGCTGAAGCCACCAATTTCGCCATCCGCACAGCGTCAGAACACGAAGAGGCAACCGCTTCTTTCACAACGGCGCAGCTGAAGACGTGTTCTTGCATCGCGTATGAAAAGAAGTTGAAAAGCTTGCGAAACAACGATGCTGCAGAGATGAAAACACCGAAAAAGAAAACCTTCGGTGGGGCGCACCGCTTGCCGTTCACCCCTAGAGACGTCAACGCATATTGAACGAGAGGAAAAAGGAAAAGATAGATGTACACTAGTAGATAGAGATGTAAACACCACTTTCTTCTTTTTTTTGTGCAGAGCAGAATATAAGCAAATCAACAGGAGATCGGGGTATTGGGAGTTGTGATGATGTAGAGAATGGGTTGCTGCTTCAGCCGGTCTGATGATAATGCCGATCCTGCCTCGCCCCTGCCACCTCCGCACCCGTTGCCCGTCACCAAACGCAAGGCCGTGCAGCACAGGGTGAACCCCTTGCAGCAGTATCACGGTGCGTACACATTCGAGGACGCCATCGCTGGGAGATGGGCAGCACCGGGAGAGCAGTTGCCACGTCGGCCTGACGCAGCTTGCAAACCTGTACGGATGACACCTGTGGTCATCGTTCCTGAGGCAAAAACTGTGATTAAGGTGTACAAGGTGGGTGACAGCGGGAAGAAGCCCTCCAAGCCCGAGTCTGGTCCTGCTGTCGTCGACTGCTACGGGTTGGAGGTTAACATCAGCAGTAGCTCGACAGAGTTGAGATTGCCCTCTTCTCCGTCGCCTCAAGACCCTGCCCCTCCTCCTCCTTTTCCTACGGCTTTGCCACCAGCCCGTGCCCCGACACCCGCCCCTGCAGCCCCCGTGCTGCCTGAACGGCCTTGCCTACAAGCGGTTCTCGAGAACCATCGCCGTGCGATGCCGTCTTCCACGTCGTGGGACATCACGCCCGTTTTAACGCACCCCCACCCGCCCAGTCTCCTCACCACTATCATCATGAAAGAACACATCCTTAAGAATAGTTTCAGAGATCTCCAAGCGGAGCATGGGAGTCTTGACAGCTTTTACGAGCAGGCGGTGCCAAAGAGACTGGCAGAATGCAGCAACACCTGCAGCGGGGCTGGAAAGAACACAGGCCGTGGAGAGAAGAGCCGAGCGAACCTCAAGAGAGCATTGCGGGTAGCAAGGGAAGGCGTACGGAGGGATGACAAGCTGGTGAACCTGTATATGGATGTAAACAAAGAAGTGTACAACGGGGTCATGGAGGCGATCCCATCACAGCATATGGGGCGCTCACGGAGTGAGTGCAACCTTAAGGTTAAGGTGGGCAAGGTGTGTGTGTTCCCCCCCGAGGAGGTGGACGCGGCCATGGCTGCTATTGAGAATTACTATTTGAAAACGAAAGAAGCAGTGCTCCAAGGGGAAGCACTTGGCATCGACCTTGTTGCGCGACTCTTTATGTCGCTCATATCTGTGCACCCATGTCCTGATGGCAACGGCCGCACTGCGTCTTGCATAGTGACCGCTGTGGCAGAGACTCTTTCCCTACCCCCACCCCTTCTCACAAAGGAGTCTTGCAAGATTCTACGTGCATATGAAAATCAACAACATCCTTCACAAAATTCCACTCCTTCTGACTGCCTCCATATAATGTCCACGGCTATGGCGGACGCCCTAATGACACTCTCGGACCACCTCGATGAGGTAATAGAAACATAAAAGCAAAAAAAAAAACAAAACAAAACAAAAAAAAAAAAAAAAAAAAAACGTTTTTTTTTTTTCTTCTTTTTCTTTTTACCTGTTCAATTCCTTTTTGTTTCTTATCCCTCATGTAGTTTTTTTATATTTTTTTTTTTTTGAAACCTTCTTTGAAAACTTTTACCCTTCGCACCCCATCCACTCTCAAAGTGCCTGCAAAATGAGCTCCCCCAGACCCGAAGGGACGGATGCCAAAAGGCCGCACATCATCAGCCTGTTCAACCCCAGCGACTACTCGACAGCAACGATGCCGTGTGATTTGATCAACCTGACCTTGGGGCAGATAAAGGCACACGCTGCTCTACAGTTCGGGCTAGCAGGAACAGTCTTCGAGCTGATGCACAACGGCAACCTGCTTGGGGACAGCGGGAAGGCCATCGATGTAGGCATCGGGAACGGGGCAGTCGTCGTTGCTCATGTGAAGCAGCCCCCCGTGATGCCCATGCTACCCGCTGTGAACCCGCAGCTGCAGATGTACCAGCTGGCGCTTACGAACCAGTTCGCCGCGTCGCTGACTTCGCCCCTCCCGTCACCGCAGCTCCCGGTCAGCTCCGCCATGCTTGCCGCAGGCCCACCTCCTCCCTTTATCCCTCAAATGGAGATCGGTGCAAGGTCAGGCAGTTGTGGTTCTGAGGTGTCCCTTACCACCCCTGCCACCTCGCCGCCCTCTCCCACCCCGACGCCATTCCCTGTGAACTCCGTTCCCGTCTCGACTGAGTTCTGCACCTATGCGGTTACTAGCGACGGGTCGCGGGCACTTCTCCAAGCGCTGCAGGGCCTCCCAGACCCCGCAGAGACTATCGACCAAGTGCTTCCCATCTTGTGCCCGAAGATGACAAGCCTAGCCGTGAACCACCATGCCTCGCGTGTCATCATAGGGATCATCAACCTGTGCAGACCGCAGCAGATGCTGATGCTGCTGACGCACATCTGCAGCAACGTCGCCGAGCTGGTGGAGTCGAACTCAGGGTCTGAAGTCATGGTGGCGCTCGTGAACAACACGAAAGGCGCCGACGCGTACCGCAACGAGGCAGGCACACCGCTGCTGGTGGAGGCAATCGCGGGAAGCTTGCCGGCGTTCGCAACATCTGTGAACGGCAGGAAGGTATGCCGCTAGAAATCCAACACAACACAACAGGTCCTTCAAGCAGTGCTGCAGAAGCTCGCCCCAGAGGATGTCATGCTGATCTACGAGGCAGCAGCGGTGGGGCTGGTTTCACTAGCGACGGATCAATGCGGGTGCATCACAATGCAAAGGTTGTGGGACAACGCAGGCCCCACCGTCAGAGCAAGGCTGCAGTCTCAGCTGATACACAACCTGGAGCAGATGCTGACGGACCCTTACGGCAACTACGTAGTGCAGCACGCTGTGAAGGGGAACCCAACATTCTCCGCTGTTGTCGCAGAGAAGGTCACAGGGAGGATCTTGGAGTTTGCGGTGAACAAGTTCGCTTCAAATGTCATCGAAAAGTGCATGCAAACCGGTCCTGATGAGGTCAGGGAAGCTCTTATGAATAAGGTAACGGAAGAGGGTGTACTGGAGCATCTGATTGTTGATGCTTATGGGAACTATGTGGTCCAGTCAGTGGTGGATCAAGTGCCCGTGGGCTTGCTTGAGTATTTGCGTGCGTGTATTTTGCCTTTGGTGGGTGGGTCTCCTTATGGTTATCGAATTGAGACGAAACTTCAGAAAAGGTTCAGGAGCACATCTAGGAAGCCCCCTCACAATGGTTCTCGCCAGCCCCTTCAGAATCTCTCCTCGCACGCCCCTTCTTCTGCGTCGGCGAACACTTCCACAACTCCCTTTGCAAAGGCTGTTCCGTGCTCAGCCCACCCTGGGCTTTCTTTCTCTAATAAGGCGTAGTTTTTTTTATTTTATTTTATTGCCCTTTACCTTTTTTCTTTTTTTTTTTTAAATCCGGGAAAAAAAAAGCCAAGAAAGAATTGTTGTTTTTTTTTTTTTTTTTTTCTTCTTCTTTTTTTTTTTTTTTTTTTTTTTTGCACCACCCCATTCACTTTGTTTTCCCAAATATAGCTTTAGAAGAAGAATTACTAATAATAAAAAAAGACTTTTTTTTTTTTTTTTTTTTTTTTTCCTGACATGCTTATAAGATGTCAGAAATAAGAAATAAGAAAAAAACAAGTGGAAAAAAAGGAGGGGAATCCCTTTTTTTTTTTTTTTTTTTTTTTATTTCACTCTTCCGAAATTACTTCACGCCCTCGGGGCTCATTACTTCACGGTGAAATTATAGCCTATCAGTAGACCAATTTTTGGCTCGGATCAGGCCTGATCAGGGATGGTGTAGTCAACGAAAGGAGGAAAAGCAAGTTGTATTGTAACCTTTGTTACCCCTCTCTTGCTGTACCCCTTGTCACCTCTTTTGCCACCTTGTAGTCTGGTAGTTTCGGGGAGTCGTGAATTAAAGCCACTTACCTCCGCATTTTACGGTAAAATGCGGTACCTAAAAGTAACGGTATAGTTATTACTTGTTGGTAGTAAATGGCTTATTATTTTTACACCTTTTTTTTACCAAAAAAAAAATTTAAATGAAAAAAAAAAAATCTTGTTTGTTTGTACAACCCCCCCCTTTCAATGACCTCTACTCCTTTCTTTTAATTTTCTTTTGGGTATTTGCGGCTAAGTACATAAGAATTTTTTTTTTTTAACTAGAGGGGAAAAGAAAAGAAAGTTCTCAAGTAGTTTAGTATCAGCTACATTTTTTTTTTTTTTTTTTTTTTTTTTTTTTTTTTTACGTACTTAGCATTAAAAAAAAGAAGAACAAAAGAAAAAGAAAAAGAAGAAAAAAAAAGAAAGATCCCCCCCCCCCCACACACAATAACATACCTACCTTCGTTTCCATGTTTTTTTTAGATGAAATTTATAAATTTCGAGGGAGCCGTCTGCTGCGACCTTGGCCCTCCCCCTCTTTTCACATCCCCCCCCCCATCCCATGAGCCCTCTTAGATTATAAAGCTTCAAAGCTGTGTTGTTCTATTTAGCCTTTCTTACTTTTTTTTTTTTAAAGTGTTTTACTCAAAGTTCCCTAAAAGAAGTTTTAGTCCTTTCGTAGTAGCCCTTTCTTTTTTTTTTTTCTTTCTCCTCCCTCTTCGCCAGGTAGCAATTCAAAAAAAAAAAAGAAAAAGTTTTGTTGAGGGCGGACTTGCCCTCACTTTCGGCTTAAAAAGACAGGGAGTGGGGGGGGGAGCGGGGAGAGAAAAGAATTTACTAGAAGGAGATACTCAGTAGCGAATAAAGAAGAAAGAAGAAGGGGAGAAAAAGAAGAAAAAAAAAAAAGAAAGAAAGAAAGCAAAAGAAAGAACTTGTAAAAGGGCCTTAACACAAAAAAAAAAAAAGAGAATGAGGGCGGGTTGAGCATGGGAACTCAAAATAAAATGAAATTAAAAAAAAAAGGCTTTAGCCTTGAATGGCCTTTGAAAGGAAAAAAAAAAAGAAAATGTGTTCGGGAAAAAGAAAGGGGGGAGGGGAGGGGAGGGGATTTCTTCCTTTCTTCTTATTTGTTTTTCCCGTGATTCTTTGCGAACGTATCGAAAAGAGAAGAGGAAATTGAAAAAAAAAAAAAAATGAGAAAAAAAAAGAAAGAGGAAGAAAAGAGCTTTTTTTTTCTTTTTATTTTTTTTTCCCCCCTCCGACCCTCTTTTCTTTACCCTTTACCCTTCCCCATCCCCCTTCTCTCTCTCCCTTCCCTCTCTCTTTCTCCCCCCTCTCCTTCCTTATAAAAGGGGGGTGAAAAAAAATTTTTTTTTTATTTCGATTTTCTTTTATTTATTTTTTGGGGATTTCCTCTATTTCCAACTCCTTATCCCCCCAAGAACTTTGGAAAAACAAAAAAAAAAAAAAAAAAAAAAAAAAAAAAAAAAAAAAAAAGGAAAATGAGCGGTGCGATAAAACTGGTTTTGATAAGCTGTGCATTCATGTGGATCTTGTGGTGGTTCCTGTTTGCGAGTTCGCCGATGGCAGAAAACTGGCACGGTTGTATTGATGAAGAGAACGATTGCAAAGCAAGGGTGGCAGCGGGTGAGTGCAAAAGCAAAAGAGAGACAATGAAACGAGAATGCAAATCAAGCTGTGGATTCTGCGACCACTTCCACTCCAACTGCATGGATTCCAACGAAAAATGCAAGGAATGGGCCAAACTAGGAGAATGCACCAAAAACCCCTCCTTCATGGTAAAAGGGTGCCAACGAAGCTGCGGTTCCTGCGTTGCCTGCCTAGAAATCCGGTCCCCCAATTTCCATGGAACAGTACACATAACAGACAGCTTGGTAGAAGGCCACCCAGCTTACACTTCTACAGACACCAGTCTTTCTTTGCTGAACAAGACTTGGTCGGTTATAGCAAGAAAGACTAACAAGCAAATCCTGAAACTTCCGGACCACACCGATACCCCATTTGAAGGCGACACAATTGGGAAATGGCTCTACCTCCCAGCAGGGTCTGATGTATGGGTTCCAAACAGGTTTATAACAGTCACGGAAATCTCTTGTGACACAGGTAACACCTTCTCAACCCCGGATGAGCTCCTGACCTCGCGTATCGAGCTCAAGGAAGGCGTGCACTACCACGCGGACTACAACCTGTCTAACTTAAAACCACCCCCTGCGTCGTACGCATACCCAAAGAACGCCGACCCTGCTTTTCTGTACCCAGAAGACCTCACGGACGCTCCGAAAATCCAATTTCACATATTATCCTACGAGCCCAAGATATATTATTTCCCGAGGTTCCTCACCGACGAGGAAGCTGATGACGTAATCGATGAAGCGAAGAAGCGTTTGGAACGGTCTTCCGTCGTTCCTATAAAAGGCAAGAATTCGTCGGGTCTGGACGATGTCCGGACCAGTTCAGGGTGTTGGCTGGACAATTCCCACAAGAGTGTTGAGAAGCTCCGGCGAAGAATGCTCGCCGTTACGGGTTTCCACACAGACCAAACGGAGAAGCTACAAGTTCTCAGATACAAACTAGGACAGAAGTACAATTCGCATCTAGACTACTACCAGCCCCACGGAGCCCGGAACGAACAGGAAGCCCGCGAGATGTGGCGGCTCAAATGGAACAACAATTGGAACCGTGCTGCGACGTTCTTCCTCTATCTTTACTCCACCGAAGAAGGCGGAGAGACTACCCTCCCGCGCTCCAACGGCGGACCACAGCCCCTGTCAATGACAGATTGCACCAAAGGCCTCCGTGTTCGGCCTATCAAAGGTGCAGCAGTGCTTTTCTACGATATGAAACCCGATAAGACGCAAGACGAGTATTCCCTCCACGGAGGATGCCCTGTCATAAAAGGCGAGAAATGGGCAGCTCCCCAATGGCTGCATGTAAAGGTGCGTGACGAAGGCGCGTCTGGAGGCTTCTGGTAAAAGAACAGGGAGAAAAAAAGGAAAAAAAGAAAAACTTTGTGTTGTTTTTATTTTTTTTTTTTATTTTTCTTTTTTTTTTTTTTTTTTTTTTTTTTTTCCTCCTTGCCATTGTTTTTCAGTGTTAATTCCGTTTTTGCTCTCTCACGTGAAAAGAAATCGATCACGATGTGGCAACAGGGAAGGAGGGGGGTGCAGCATGGGCGATGGATATTCTGAATGGCTTGGAATGCGGCCAGCTTGACGAACTGCGGAAAATCTTCAATCTCGACCCGAGGGGGTTGGATGTCATGGGGTTCGTGAACTGCTTGCACGACTACACCGTGTTCGCAAAGGGTGTGAACAAAAGAGGAAAGCTTCAGGAACTATTTCGAACCATCGACTTCAATGGTGACCAGTACATAACATGGGACGAGTTCACCACCTACGCTATAGACGCTCACATGCGGGGAACATCACAGCTTCCTCATGAATGGGTTTACACCTACACATGTAAGCACACGCTTTCAGCGCCCGACTCCGTCCTCCGTGCGACGTTTCTCAAAAACTGGGGTTGCGACGGGAAGATCGTGACCCTCAGCAGAACCAGGCCCTTCAAGGTCTACGATGCAAGAACGCTTAAGGTCGTCCAGACGATTTCTTCTTCAAGCGTGGGCAGAGGCCTTCCAACTGCATGCGAATACATACCTCCTTATCAATACTTTGTCGCCGGTTCGAGCGATGGGAAAATGCGGATTCTCGACAGGGATTTTTATCCCAGGCAGACGATTACAGCGGATTCCACGATCTTGAGGATGGAGTGGTGCACGCGGGCTGAGCTTCTCTACACAGGTTCACGTCTCGGGACTCTCTCTGCGTACGATATTGGGCGGTCCAACGACAACAACGAGAAGGGGAAGCGCACGCGCTGCCTGGAGTCCTGGCCGCTCCACGACCGTCCTATCATGGACTTCATGTTGTCCCCGATCGCACACCAGCAGATCTTCACGTGCTCCCTCGATGGTGCCGTCAAGCTCATCGATGTCGAAGGCAACCCTCTCAGCAAGGGGACCCCCAAAACCCGCCTCATCGGCGAGCATGAGAACGGCGTGCTTGGCATCACCTACAGCACCGACTACCACTACCTCTGCAGCGTGGGGTACGAAGCGCAGGCATTCTGTTGGATCACCAACATGTCGGGGCACAAGTTCTACTTAGCCGACCACTCCAACCCCCATAAGGGAACCTTCACCGGTGTACACGCCGTGCCGGGCACCCCGGAGGTCATCACTGCCGACATGAAGGGGTACGTAAAGGTGTGGGATATCCGCACGCTGAAGTGCGTCCAAACCTTTCTGATGGGATGGTCGCCGGAAGAAGCTTACCCGCCGCCTGTGAAGCACGCCACATTGTGCTACGCTGACAGCACAAACTCCTTAGTTACAGCAGAGTGGAAGAGGATATGCATCCACAAACAAGAGGGGTGCACGGGGATGCCGAACGCGGACGGCGACCACATGGCTGTTGTGCTGTATAATGAAACCCAGCAGTCCTTCATCACGTCGTCGGGTCGGGACATCAAAATATGGGACGTAGCGCATGGGTGCCTCACTTCGCACTTTGTGAACCTGGCGGCATCCGATATCACAGTGCTCGCTCTGGACGAGTACGGAAGGCGGTGCTACCTAGGTACCAACGACGGGTCCCTCGAATGCAGGGTGTACCACACTGGAGAGCTCATCTACCGCTACAGCGACGCTGCAAAGCATGAGTGTGAGGTGTTCTCTGTGGTGTATCACTCTGAAGCGAGGATGCTCATCACTGGAAGCATCGACGGCGCAGTGCACGTCCACCTGGACGGAGACATGGGCACTATCGCACTCAAGATCGTGGAGCCCCGTGCTGGCATCCGTAGCGACGCCGGTACCCGTCTCGACGTTGATGCAGGCCTCTCTTTTCTTGCATGCGCTGCTGCCAAGCAGCTCTATTTGCACGACCTGATCAACCCAAAGAAAACCTTGTTTAAAATACTGCCACCTGAAAACAAAGAAATTATATCTTGCAAGATCTTGAAAGGCAAGCCTGCGATAGTGCTAGGGTTCAGCTGCGGGCGGTTCCACATGATGTCGACGAGGCCGATGCACAATGAGTCGCTCTGCGGGATGGACCAGAAGCCGTTGGTTTTAGCTAGGTGGAGCAACTGCGCAGAGGTGAAAATGAAGCAGTGGAAGGCGCAGCAGCAAGTCGCAGAGATGCTGATGCATGGTGCCGACCCCGTAGAGCTGGACGACGTGGATAGTGGGGTGCCGTTCTACAGTTCACGTAGTGTTTTCCCGACAGTCACTGTGATGGAGTACGACAGCAATGCCCATGTGCTGTGGACGGGTGACTCTGCAGGCCTGTTGACTGCATGGCAGCTGTGCCCTGTCTTTAGGTACCATAACCTGCACGACATGTCGTACCCTGCGAAGCTCAATCCAGACGGTACCATGCCTTCGAACTCGAAGCTCCCCTCGAGCATGCCCTGCACGGCACTCGACGACTCAGTCCCGATACTGCGGTCTTGGAAGGCTCACACGGACGACATCTCATCTGTAGTGTTGCACACCAAGTCTGGGACCATCATCACTGCGGGTGACGACAGGAAGGTCTTTATATGGTGTTGCTCGGGCGTGCTGATCGCGCAGCTTTGCAACTCAAAACAGTACGCCACCTACAACATTGCCGAGAGGAAGGAGCGTGGCAGGTTCTCGCAGAGGGGTTCTCTGGTACACATGATCGACTCAAAACTCAAAGGAACCGCTGCTCTAGACAAGGTCTTGAAGCACAAGGGGCTGCAGTGTAAGTACGAAAAGAGTCCGGTTTGCGTGCATAACATCGAACTGCCCACTGAGCCCCGCATGCAGAACGTCATGGGCATGACTAGCAAAGATCTGAAGAACATGGTCGATACAGGTACATTTGTCATGATGAAGCCAGCAGAGGAGGGGGGCGGGGTGTGCCCTATGGTACCGGACAACTGCGAGGAACAGCCTTCATTGCATGAGGTTTGCAAAGAGTATGACGCGGTTGTGGCGGAATACATGTTGCCTGAATTGAGCGCACCCCAAAGCAAGCTCGTGCACAAGCGCTCCACTCACACGTACTCTTTCAAGAAGAAGAAAACCATCATAAACAGCGCAAAGGTATCATTCTCAGAAGGGCCCTCAACCTGCTCAACAAACTTTAATAAAGAGCGCCCGACTCGTTCCAAGCACTGGCCACCCCCTCCAGTGCAAGAGACCCGGCATGAATGGTGGTCAGTTGCCGAAGAGACCCTTGTGGGCAATGTCAAACAAGGGTATCTGTTCCAAAGCTCTGTGAATGCAACGGTGCCATCTGGGCTGAAGCATAAGGAGTTTAAAACCATCGTACCAATGCAGTACTCTGCGGTGCTGCAGCTGTGCGCAGCGTCCGTTGTCATAGTGGCGCATTCCCACAAGAAGAAGGAAACACACGGCACGTCCAGCACCGTCCTGAGCGTGCCCCCTTCGTCACTGGCGCAGATCTCGGTGCAGCGGTTTTCACATGATGGGGGTGCATGCGGGAGGACTGAGTCCAATATGATGTCAGATGATGCAAGGGATCCCGTGTTTGTGGGGATTGTCCCCACGGCACCCTTGGCGCCTTGTTCACGTCGTCCCCAGACAGCCCGACCCGTTATTGAAAAAGACACTTGGGCGCTTGAAGCAGCTAAAACACTGCCTTCAAGTGATCTACACAGCACGAGTGAAAACAGTGTATTTCAATGGTTGCATGACTGTAAGGCAGCTGCTCTAGAAGAACAGGTTCCCTCAAACGAGGTCAAGGCCAAAGGACAGGAAAAGTGCGCTGGCAATAAGGACATCGTGGTCCGGGCATATCCTGTGAAACGCAGCGCTGCATCCGCGCGGCCCATGACTGCAAGAACAAACAGGAAGAAGAATAGTCTTCCTTTGCAAGACCTGAAGTCTTTGAAGGGCGCCGCTCGGTACCCTGCCGTCGCGCCTTTGATTCCTCGTCCACGGTCTGGAACGGTGGCCACGAAGATTCGTATTTCCACGTTGAAGGCCCTTTCCAACGCTCTACCTGATAGGCCTCGTCCAGAGTGCAACGTGGCGCACCCCGTAGCCTTTACACCTGACCCGAGACAGCCTACACCATTATACCAAACGATGTTAGCAAGAACTGGGGTGAAGATCGTCCTGTAAGCAGGGTTCGAGAGGGGAACACATCTTTTTCTATTTACAAGTTAAAAACAGTCTTATTTTCGTTGTCCTTTTTTTTTTCTTTCTTAACCAGAATTTACTTCACAGGAGTTAAACGCGACACGATGAGCCACTGGGCCCACATGGACGTGAGCAGAAGAGGGAATTACATGAGGCATTCGATGGAGCGATCGCCATCGCCAGTTGCTAGGAGGCCGGATGGGGAATGGCAGTGGGTGTGGGGCGGGGCCAGTTGGAGTTGGGCGTGGGTCCCTGGAGTAGCGAGGCCGCAGCATACTGTTTCACAGCCGCCGCCGCCGCCGCCACAGCGGATGTACGATGCTACACGGAGCAAGAAGGTCAGGCACGCAGACCCTTATTATGGTCATGGTGATGCTTACGCGAGGTCGGCGTCTGCTATGCCGCGCTACGAGTATGATCGCTCCATGATGATGCATGAAAGGCCATTGGCACGCTCTGCGTCGCCCGAGCACATGTACCATGCGCCTCGTCAAGAGAGGACACACCACAGCAAGCAACACAAAAGCTCGCGGAGTGCCATGAACCACACGCAGTCGGAGCTCGCCCAGCTCCGCGAAAGGATCCAACTGCTCGAGGTGTGCATCACCAAAAATATTAATCCACACAAACCTACCAGCGGTCTGCGGGCACGCATGACACAGCTAACGGACTCACCGAAGACGAGCTTATCGAAGACGTCGACGAGATCTGCTTTGGGAGGGGCATCGCACTGGTGTCAGAGGTCATCAAACAAGACGACGTCACGGTGTCCGCGGGGGCAGAATCCCTCCAAGTCAACGACTCGTACACAGTATGTCTGCATTGCTATCATCTTATCGCTGTAGAAAACACTCGCCTTCGAAGTTGGCTACACGCAGATGGATAGGGTCCTCTATGAGTCTGACAAGGTGATCATCGACACGGGGTATGCATGTTGTGTTCACTAACGTTATCTCCCAGTGACAACTACGGTTGTGTGTTCCTCGTGCCGCGACAGACCACGCAGGGTGTGACCATGGCAAGGGTTATTGCCACAAGAGCCGGCTTGCCGGCCCCGTGCCCACCGTCGCCGAGGTATGAGTTTTTACAACTGTTTTTTTTGACTTCCATTACAGAAGAGGACGTAGCAAGTCTCCAACAAGCAGGTCTTACGACGAGGCCCAGAGGGCTGTGGACAAGGCACACGCTATCATGAAGGACATGTCTCCGCGCAACCGCAACCACCCGGTACAGCAATTCCAGAAGTACCGCGACCCTGTTTATGTTCCCAGCAGCGGGAAGAGACCAGGACAACCTGTCAGCCACTCTGACTGGCCTCCTCAGACTAGTAAGCAGTACTCGGACCCTGTGGTTTCGCCTGCGGACATCAGCACCCCGTACGAGCATCACACGCCCATCATGGAGGGGCAACCACCACCGCCTCCAGGGGCGCCACCTGCCTCAGCCATGCCTGCCAAGTACAACGTCAACTCCCCTGGGGAGCTGATCAAAACGCAGTCCCTTGTGAACTACTACAGCGGAATGGCTGAGGGCCAGGCTTCGCCCACGACCCACCATTTGCATACAGAGGCAGTGCCGGTACCCACGCCTCCGAGGGCTGTTGCCTCTCCGCCACAAGTCATTTCTAGGGACAGTATATCTCAGCCTCTTGCCCCAAAAGCTGCACCGCCTGCACCTCCATCGCCAAAAGCTGTGCCACCGGCACCCAGTGCCGCTCCACCTCCGTCTGCACCAAAGGCTGTCCCTCTACCGCCTGCCCCTGCTGCACCCGCACCTCCTATGCCTGCTCTGAAAGCCACATCCCCCCCAGCTGCTCCTGTGCCGAAGGTTATGCCGCCTGCACCTCCTTCACCCGAGTCTGCACCAAAGGCCGCACCTCCACCACCTGCGCCTGCACCTGCACCTCCTGCACCTCCTGCACCAAAGGCCGCACCTCCACCACCTGCACCTGCACCTGCTGCACCTCCTGCACCAAAGGCTGCACCTCCTGCGCCGCCAGTTCCTAAAGTTGCTCCTGCACCACCTGCAGCACCTGCACCAGAAGCCGCACCTGCTGCCCCTCCTGCACCCAAAGCTGCACCTCCTGCACCACCACCGCCAGGTGGCAAGGCCGCACCCCCTGCCCCTGCACCTAAGGTAGGGGGGGCTCCACCACCGCCTCCAGGAGGCAAGGCAGCACCCCCGTCGGGGGCTCCACCGCCGCCCCCAGGTGGCAAAGCGGCACCACCTACCCCTCCTGCACCTAAGACAGGAGCTCCACCACCGCCTCCAGGAGGCAAGGCAGCACCTGCTGCCCCTCCTGCACCTAAGACAGGAGGGGCTCCACCACCGCCCCCGGGTGGCAAAGCGGCACCTCCTGCCCCTCCTGCACCTAAGACAGGAGGGGCTCCACCACCGCCTCCAGGAGGCAAGGCAGCACCTGCGGCACCTGCTCCTCCTAAGTCGGGTGCTCCACCACCACCTCCAGGTGGCAAGGCAGCGGCACCTGCTCCTCCTGCCCCTCCGAAAGCTGGAGCTCCGCCGCCACCTCCGGGTGGCAAGGCAGCACCCCCTGCGCCTCCAGCACCGAAAACCGGTGCTCCACCGCCACCGCCGTCAGCTGGCAAGGCACCGCCGCCGCCTGTGAAATAAGAAGCCAGTCACTTATAATGCGCTTTCCTTGTCTTGTTTGTATTACCCCTACCACCCTTCCCTATAAACACCCTGTTGTACTGAAAGGAACGGAAGAATAAAAAGTGAGATGAATTCACCAGAAAGAACAAGAAGAAGAATCTCTACGACTGCATTTCTTTCTTTATCTATTTCTCCTTTTCCACATCGACCCTCCCCTCCTCCTTCGGGCATAGGTTCTCTATAAGGCGCCTCCATCTTTGTCGGCACATTTTTTTGTGCCCACCATTCCCTCTCTGGGAAAATACGAAACAAACAAAAAACAAAAAAAAAAAGAAGTGGGTATCGTGCTGAAGTAGGAGTAGGAGGAGTAAAGGAATCTTTTTTTTTTCTTTCTTGGTTTTTTTTTTATACACGTTCGTAGTAGTAAATACAAAACAGAGCGGAGGTGCAACCGGGGAGGCCCCCGGGGCAACAGAGAAAGGAAATGGATAAAGATGTAACCGAGGGCTGGCGGGGAACAAGGGCAGAGCGCTTAGAACTGACAATGAGGGAGGGGAGAGAGAGCCTTCACGCGCTGCTGCAGGTCATCAACGTAGGTCGCTGTGAGAAAGAAGAAGAAGGTACCGAGAGATCTGTGAGGAGACGTAGATCTCCCATATTGAAAAATGTTCGAAGCCCCACTACTTGTGGGGGCGAGAGGCTGGTGAACCGGACCCCTTTGAGGCCCCGAAAGGCCCCAGACTTGAATTGTCCGTCCCTTGACCTCTCTCTTTCCTACTCATCACCAACCCCATCGCGGGGCCCACGGTCTTGCTACCAACTGCCTTCCCCATCCTGCGACGACTCCAAGCCAAATGAGATATCCCCATCTCCACTTAGGGACTACCAGCCAACCTCGCAGAGGTACTCCCCGCCGCCATACAACTCCCTTGACGATACTTTGCAGTCAATTTTCTGATAGAACCTTTGTTAGATTTTTAGAAGAAACGTTTTTTTTTCAGTCCCATTGGTATTTCTGTGGGGGGGAAGAAAACAAAAAAGGCGCCACCCCCTCTCCTCATACTATCTCAAATGCATGAAAGAAATGCGTAGAACAGCAGCGGTTATAGCAGTGGTGGTGTCGATGGTGAGCGTGGTGGAGTACTCGTCTGTCGAGGAGAACAATGTGCTTGCAACAGGTACCACGCAGCGAGAACCGGAAAGAACAACAACGGATGACCATTGCTCGGACAACCCTGCAAGCTACAAGAACTCAAGCGTAACGTGGACCACACCAAAAAAGGCAGGAACAGTCAGGCCCGCGTATCTACTGACGATCCAGTACACTCTCCACGACGGCAACGGTGTGAAGCTGTGCAACCAAAACGAAGGCTTAATACTCGCCAAAGCAGAAGGCCTCACATGGACAGCAAGCACCAAAGCAGGAAAAAACGGGGAAATACCCGTGCTTCTAGGCGAAGGGCCCACACTCGTTTCCGTCATCCTCGCTTTTGATAAGATAACGTTGCTGCGTGCGAACACTGACAGCCCGGAGTGTTTGTATAAAACCATTGAAGAGAAGGCTTTCAACCTTGACGGCTACTCGGTGCAGAAACCGGAGCTCACCCAACACAAAACATTCTGCCCACCAGATATCGCTTCTAATGTTCTAAACGGTCTCTGGGTGAACACGTCGTCTGCGTTTCGAAACGGGACATGGGAGTGGGCTCCTATCCACACAACATGCGAGATGCGCCCTGTTACGGGAAGAAACATACTTTTCTGGGGGGACGAGACGCTTCAAATCGCTGTTAAATCTCTTGCCGCGGAGTACAAAAGGCCCGATCCGTTCCCGGGGGACAGAAAAGCAAAGTTCTACTTCAGCAAAGAAGTCGACATAAGAAAAAGGTACGCGGAGATCCCCGAGCCCAACGGGGCCAACGGGAGCCTACTGTTCTTGGGAAACACATCGCCCTCACTGTCTGGTAGAGGGAAGACACCATGCATGGGGTTGGGCGTCATGGATGTTGAAAGCTACCGGAACCAAATATTAGATTTTCTTAGAGACAAGAGTTTTCCTGACGCAATAGTAATGCACAGTGGAATCGCGGATATATGCACGGAGTACCAAATGAATGTCAAAACGATGGAATCACGAGCGGATGCAGCAGGGAAATGGTGGGCTGGTGTCATCGGTAACAAGAAGACGAAGGTTATACTTATGACAACAGCTGCCACCTCTGGGATAGGTGTCTGTGCGCGATTTCACGCGCCGCGGTTGATGTGGTGGGATGCAACACGTAACGCTGCGCTTCGCAGGCATCTTCCTGGCGACACTGTTGTGGACGTGTTCTCTCTCACGCTTCCCTTCCACTTCACAAACGATTACTCTGACGGCACCACCTACGGGCTTCACAATGTACGCGGAAACCAGGACGCGACCCCCGCAGACTTCCCAAAGCTCAGCAGATTCTTAGCCGGCAAAAGGTACAACCCAACCGTGGGCATAATGGTGGCAAGGCTGATAGCAAACGCTGGGTGGGTGGTGTGACAAAAAAAAAAAAAAGAAAGAAGAAAATAAAAGTGTCTGCGGTTTTTTTTTTTGTGGGTTTACACACTTTGTATTTATTCTTGCAGTAACGTTGTCTTATAAAAAAAAAAAAAGAGAAAAAGAAAATCAGGGTTCCCCCCCCCCCCCCCCCCCCCCTTTACACAAATGAAACTCTTCAGACACGACCCCTACTCGGAGGACAGCAACAGTACCGCTGTGGCTGTGGTACCCGTTGACAGGATGCTGCCAACCACTTCGAAACAATGGTGCAAACTGGTCTCAAAGAAGCGCTGCAGAAAGAAGTCGTGTGCGCACTTCCATGTGGAGAGCGCAGTGAAGCAGGGGGTGCTGCACAAGGCAAGGCTCGAGTCTGTACCAGTGATCCCTCTAGAAGCACTGGACTCTCTCCAGAAATACGTTATAACCCGGATAGAGGCCCTGGACAAGGGGGCAGCTTCGCGGTCCATCGTCCGAGTGCGTCGCATGGCAAAGGTCGAAGGAGATCCCAAGGTGGCCCTCCTCAAGACAGTGTCAAAGGTTTTCAATGAGGCGACGATTCTACCCCTCTCCGCCTTCCGTCACCACACTGTCATCATCTTTTCCCTTCTGTGCCGTGTTTAGGGGAAGCGGGGGTGGGGAAAAAGAAAATATTTTTTTATAAAAAAAGAAAATATAGAAATCTAATTAAAAAGGTGTTGATCCTCGGTGTGCCTCAACACGCACAGGGTAATGGAAAAGAAAAAGAAAGAAAACGAAAAGAAAAAGAGAGAGAGAGAGAGAGAGAGAGAGAGGGAAAAAAAAAAGAAAGGAAAGAAAAAGGCATTTAGTTGCAATTGTGTGTTTTTTTCTTCTTTTTTTTTTCCCTCTTCTTTTTTTCCCTTTTTCCTTTCTTCCCCCCCCCCGTTTTTTTCCATCCTTTTGCTTGCTAGTTACTTATACAACACCCTCTCTCTATTTTCTTTTTTTTATTTCTTCGAGCGCGAGGAGGTCGGTAAGCGCAAAAATGCATACCTTAAAAGAATAGTTTTCTTCCCTTCTTTTCTTTTTTTTTTTCCCATTTTTTTTTTTTTTTTTTTTTTACACTTTGGGCTGTTCAAACCACCCCAATCAAACCTGACAGACATTTATTAACCTAACCCCTAAACGCCCGCGCGGACGTTTTTGTCCTTATTTCAAAATTTGCTTTTTCGCTAAGTACTTTTTTTTGAACACGGCCCCTGGACTTCAAAATATGGCATTGTTGCGCGGTTTATTTTGTCTCGGAACTACATTTTGCGTTAAAAGTTTTGTTTTAATTGAAACCGGCAGGGTTGGCTTAAAATGAAATCAGATGGTCAAAATAGCAGCGAAAACGTGAGTCTCCCCCGACTGGTCAACCTGGAAACATCAGTAAGGCCTGAAACTGCACCTCATGCGTAGGCTTCTTGACATCATTGTCAACCGGTGTAGGACTGTGCGGACCCCTAGCAAGTGGTTGTCTGTTGACGACAGTGTTATCCCGACAACAATAAAAGTCATGGAACCACGAAAAAACAACTCGGTGGGCATCAAGGTAGTCGCTACATGCGACTCATAAAACTGTTACCTTGCGAATTTCAACATTTTCAGCAAAAAGTCCACAACACAGGACCTAGTCATGCGTGCTGTCGACTCCTAAGGGTTTGCTGTCGACCCCTGACCGGCAAGACCAGCTCCAGGAGACTGGAGTTCGGCATATGAAAACCCGGAAGTGGACCATGGTCGTTTTTTATTGGGTCCTGGAAAGCTGTGTTGCCAACTCCTCCATAATCTGGAAGAAGAGCAAGGAATGTGGCAAAAATTATGGCTTCCCGAGCTTCAAAGAAGACCTTGTTGGCAAGCTTCTCACCCATGCCCCAAAAGCCGATAGCACACACCCCCGACAACACCGTCACCGACCCCCAAGCGCAAACACGCTAGCAATGAGGATTCCCTCACTCAGAAATACCCAAAACGCCCCAAATAGTCTCCAGACTGACCTCAATCCTAGAATTCAGGGCACCAAATAGGGCTGAATGCTGCCCTATTTAGCCCAGCCATAACTCCACGGACCCCACGACAAGACCCCCCAAAATCGGACATAAAAAGTACCCCCTCTTACACACATAGTTAAGTGTTCTCATCTGATCTGGCACCTGGAATTGACCGTACCGTTTAACCTTTCCTTTCACCTTCCTATGGTTGCATGCTGCCCTTTTTTTGAGTATTTAAAGCAACAACGAAAATGGGGGGGTACCGTAGATAGGCTCCGGGCGTTTAGGGGCTAATCTTTTATTTTTTTTATAAGGGGGTGGTGGTCCTCAATCGACGCCCTGCCCTGCCTTATTCTCAGTTAACTATCCCTAGCTCTTTTCTTCTCTTTCTCTCTCTCTTTCTTTTTCTCTATGCACCCTTCTTAAAATCCGAAAAACAGGAGGGGGGGGGGGGGGGGGGGAGAAAGAAAAAAAAGAAGAAATGGGGCTACACTCAAGTAAATTATCACTCTTCGATTTACTAAAGGAAGGTGACGACCTTCTCAAGAAGGGAGAAGGGAAGAAAGCAGTAATCATGTATAGCAACGCATTGGAGCTGGCCCCCGAGTACTGGATCGGGTACCTCAAGAGGGCAAAGGGGCATATGGCAAACGGGGACTTCTGCCTAGCTCTGGCGGACACTGACACATCTCTTAAATTACACGAAAGCCTGACAGTGAAAAAACTGAAAAAAGAAATTCTAGAGAGCATGGGCGAAGCAGAAGAGGCGGCAGCACTCAATCTCGAGGTAAGCGCACAGGAAGAGAACCTCAAAAAGAACAGAAGAAGCAGCCCCCCGAAACGGCTCACCAAAGAGGAGATCGCCCACTGGAAGCAAGTACAAGAACGGGAAAAGGTACTCAACTACCTACCTCGATGCGAGTTCTCCAAACGGCTCAAACGTCATAGGGAAACTGCGAATAGATCACACCCCTCGTGGGTCAAGCACCCAGGCACGGCGCCTGTCCTCCCTGCGTCCTCTGATGCCCCCCCAACTCGCGAGCCTCTTGATGACACTGTGCCGCTTCTTTAGCCAGAAAAAAAAAGGGGAAAAGAAAAAAAACGAAAACTGTCCATTCTTTTTACAAAGGAAAAAAAAAAAAAACTAATTGACTCGATCTTTTTTTTTTTTTTTTTTTTTTAACCCTTTCTTACACACAAAATATTCGTCTCATAGGGGATGCCCAAGACATGCCCTGTGCTCGTGGCTTGTTTCATAGCTAATGTTGCGTGCTTCTCGTTGCATCCTGTCAAAGACATATACCACAACGACTACGCCTTCGCGGCTGTGAGGCTGGACGGGACGGTGGTGACATGGGGGGACACGGATGCGGGGGGCGACAGCACGACCGTGAAATCGCACCTAGTCGAAGTGAGAGAAATAATATCGTCCGAGAAAGCGTTCGCAGCCATACGGCGAAACGACACGGTGGTGACATGGGGTGACCCCGCCTACGGAGGCGACAGCTCGACAGTGCAGAGCCTGCTGAAGGACGTCTTCGCCATCACCCCCTCCAAGACCATCCTCGTCGCAAGACGCAGGGACAACAGTGTCGTATCATGGGGAAGCGACAACCGAAGACTGAGCGACGCCTCCGCAGTATCAGGCCTCACCAACATCAAGGCGATCATCCCACAAGAACGTTCCTTTGCAGTTCTTGTTGCCGACGGGACAGTATACACATGGGGCGACCCTGCACAGGGTGGAGACTCCTCTTCTGTAGCAGTCGAGCTTCAGAACGTCCATCGCGTGTTTGCGTCATCAGGTACCTTCGCAGCGTTGCGAAGAGACGGCACCGTGGTAACATGGGGCGGGAAGATGGACGTGAGTACTGTTCAGGAAAAGCTGCACGACATCAGAGACATCTTCACCACACCTCACTCCTTCATCGCCACCACCAATAACGGAATCGTGGCATGGGGTACAGAACCACAGCTGGGTTCCGACGCTACCACCGTCCAGCACCTCATCAACACTTCAAACATCGAAGATGTCTACTCAAATAGATACTCCGTTGCCGTCTTGATGGAAGACGGGAGGGTCGTGACATGGGGCGGGCACACCAAACCAGCTGACGTCTTCACCGCAAAAACAGTTGTCCCTTCAGATGTTGGCTTCTCCGCTATCCTACAAAACGGCAGCGTGGTGACATGGGGGGTGCATTTACCCGCACCATGCTGCCTACCCTTCCCCGAGTTCGCAGGAAGGGTGGCATATCTCTATAGTACACGAGATGGTGGGCTTGCTGGACTCTTAAGCGACAACTCATTAATCACATGGGGGCGGACGACCGCAGGGGGCAGGGAGTATAATAAAAGAAGCTTGAAAAACGTGGTGAGCGTGAATGCGGGTCAGGACTCCTTTGCTGTGTATGTGGTGAGGAAGGGGTTGGTGACATGGGGCGCGAAGGACAGGTCCGACTCAGACTCAGTACGTAATCTGTTCAAAGGAAACTTCAGAGCATACAGCAACAAACGGGGCTGGGCAGCAATGGATAAAAACGACAACATGGTGGCATGGGGCGTAATTATGTACTCATCGGAGGACCAAAATCTGGCAACATTCACCCATCCTCCAAAGCCCACTCCTCTCCCTGAAACACAAGCTCCTCCCACAGCTACAGTAACACTGTCTCTTACAGCCTCTGTTAAGGAGGTTGAGAAGGATGCTGAGGATGATGATGATGCTCTCATTGATTTTCCTTCAAGCACCACCGGTCGTGTCATAGCGATTGTCTCTATCGTTCTAATCTGCTTAAGTATTGTGCTTTTGTGTTACATGCTGTGGCAGCCTGGTGGGAAAGATGACGACGCTCACCCCCCTACAGACAGTGGGCCAGCGAAGCCTGTTGATACCGCACCTGACGAATATGCGTATTATTCGTACTCTGAGGGTGAGTCTCTCCCTGAGGTTAACACTAGTGAGATTCAGCAGATTGAGTCGGAAGAAGGGGAGGAATCCCCGCCAGAAGAGACACGTGAAGTGGATGAAAAAAAAGAATGAAAAAAAAAAAAAGAAAAAAGAGAAAAGAAAAGATGGATGGGCGTGTGTTGATGTTGAAGCCATACGAACTCCTTTTTTTTTTTTTCTTTCTTTTTTTTTTCTTTTTCTCTTTTTTTTTTTTCTGTTGCACACAATTGTCTTTTCAATTAAAAAAAAAAAATGCTGGGATATTTTTTTAATTAAAAACTTAAACTATATGGCAACTTGTGCCGAGCACGGGGAGGGGGGGGGGGGGGGGGGGGGGAAGAGGGATAAAAAAACTAGTTTTGACGCTTCATTTGTTTTGTGCGCACGAGCGGTATTTTTTTTTTTTTTTTTTACCTTGTAAAATCACACATTACGCTGCCATCAACTAGTTTTTTGGGAAAAAAAAAAAAAAAAAACTTTTGCAGCTTTTTTAAATTCCCGTGCGTACAACAACAAAAGAGATATAGTCATAAAAAAGATTTTTTTTTAAAACTTTTTTTTCTTACTTTTGTTTTGTCATCGGTGTACCTCCTTGGTGAATAGCATGCTCGTAAGCGATTTCTACAATCCAACAGGCAGTGCTAAGGGGGGTTTTCTTTTTTTCTTTTCTTTTTTTTCTTTTTTTTTGTGGGTTGTTTGGTAGCGCTTCTCCCCACACCATCAATGATATTTATTTTTTTCTCGGGACATACACTCCGTCACCAGGAGTCATCATGTGCCCTCTTTATGAGTGGTTCTAAGGAGTCTCATTACGTTTTCCGTTATGAAAAAGGGGAGGAAATGAAAGACTTTTTTTTTTTTTTTTTTTTTTTTCCGGGACATACACTCCGTCACCATGAGTCATGAGGTACCTACTTCATCTCTTGTTAAGGAGGTCAGATAGTGGGTGGCTCTGAGGAGTCCCATTACGTATTCCGATGAAAAAAGGGACTCTTTTTAACTATCGAGGGCCGCTTTTACAAGGGCATGAGAGGCACCTTGAAGCCATTTTTTTTTGTTGAAAAAGGCCTGCCGTGTAGAGACCACAAAGTGCAGATATTTAAGTTCAATAGGGGGGGAATACTTTTTTTTTTTTTTTGCCCCTGTCTCTTTCTCCCCCCCCTACAATAGGGTTTATAATCCTTCTATATCTAGAAAGCATTTTTCAGCGAGACTTAAGACTTTGCTAGACGATGCATGTTTCTTTGCCATTTTTTATTCTTGTTTTTTCCCCTACCCCCTTTTTTTTTTGTTTTTTTTTTATAACCCCTCAAAGACCTAGGGGGAAAAAAAAGGGGGGAAAGCCGAAATAGAAAAGTAGAAAGCCATCTTCCTAGGTTCCTAGTTCAAGAAGCAACAATACCTTTTTTTTTTTTTTTTTTTTTTTTTTTTTTTTTTGGTGATGGTTTTCTTGCTGCTATGGTAATTTTCGATTTTTACAATTGGGTGGGTCTTGAGGGCTACATTAAATTTTACGTATTTTTTTTTTTTTTTTTTTTTTTTTTTGCTTTTTTTTTTTTGTTTCTCAACAGCCGGGTCTTTTGCTTGATCTATTCAGAAAAATGATACTCCCCAGCTTGACTTTTTAGTTTACATCATTAAATTAAAAATATATTGGAAAAAAAAAAGAAGAAATGAAACAAAAAAAAAAATAGAAGAAAGAAAAAAGAGAAAAAAAAACACACGAAACGTAAAAAAGAAAGAATAACCCCCCCACCCTCGTTTGTGTAAAGGAGTAAAAAATACTGTAAGACTGAGAGAAAAAAAAAGGAAAAAGAAAGCGGGGGTCAGTTCGAGAATAAGTGAATTGAAAGAAGACCTTCTTTCTTCTGCTTTTCGGTAACCGTATTGCGACACTTTTGCTCTACAGATGTAGAGGGAGCTTCCAGAGAAAGATAGTTCGACTTTTTCTTTTTTTCCCCCCCTCGTGATTTTTTTCCTTCCCCGTTTTACGTTTTACGTTTTACAACAAATACTCCATTTTCTTTATTGCAGGCCGTTGCTAACCACTTCGTTCCTATCATAGTGAATTTATTTTCTTCCCGATAAGGGGGAAAGTATGCCCTCCTCCGTGGGCCACCCAGCAAGCACACCGGGAAAATATCTCACCTTTCCTCCACCCCCTTTCCTCCCCCCCTGTTTTCTTCATTCTGTGCATTAAAAAAAAAAAAAACGAGGGTGGAGTTTTGTGATGAGTTAATTTTTGTTTGTTTCTTTATTCTGCATGCGCCACATTTTTCTTCTTCTTTTTTTTTTTGATGAGTTTTTTTTCTTCTTCTCCAGTTCCGTAAAAAAAAAAAAAAAAAAAAAAGGAAAAAAGGAAAAAAGTGGGAAATAGGGAGGGGGAGAGAAAGAAGATGAGTGTCGTGGAAAGAATAGCAAACTGCCACACAGAGTCGAATGAGGCTGCGGACAGACGCTGGGCGGCAGTCAGGACAATCGACACGGCCTTCAAAGAGTGGACGAAAGATGCGTCCTCACAAGTAGTAGTGTATGGGAGTGTTGCACTGGAAGTGCATTTGGAAGGAGCAGACACCGACCTAGTCTGCGTCACATCGAGCGGGTTTTCACACAATTTCTTCAGAGCGTTCCCTTCATACCTCCGTGGCAAGCCCAACGTCACGTCTGTGAGCTACGTCCCTGCAATGCCGCCCCTCCTCAACGCCGTGGTGCATGGTGTTCAGCATGATATCCTCTTCTGTTTCATTCCCCTGGGTGCCCCTCTGCCTCCTAATGTCAACCTGAATGACGATAGGTATCTTTACAACATGGATGAACCGTCTCGGCGGTCTGTAGGAGGCCCCAGGCTCGTCGGAGCTCTATTCGAGCGTGTCCCTAACATGGTGACATTCAAGCCCGCTCTCAAGGCCGTCAAGCTTTGGGCAGCCCGTCGTGGTTTGCACGGGGTCCGGTATGGGTACCCAGGTGGCGTGACGTGGGCTGCTATGATGTGCTTCACGGCAAGACGGTGTCCCGCCAACGCGTCGCCTGACACGCTCGTCAGTACCTTTTTCAAACTCTTTGAAGGCCAGGGTCTCAACCACCCCATCTCCATCCTCGACGACTTGCACGGCTGGCAGAAGGGGCCCACCGATGAGATGGCCGTGCTCGTTCCCTTCCCCACGCCGCCAGGAACGCCAGTTCAAATGGTATGATGCAATCTGCTTTAACTTGAAAACGAAAAAAAAAAAAAAATGAAAAAAAAAAACCCGCAGATCAACACATGCAGCGGTTCGGTGTGCACTCTGACGAGCTTCCGTGCTGAGATCGACAGGGCGGCCTTCTTGTGCAAAGTGCCGGGCAGGATGGAAGGCGTGTGGAACAGGGCGGACTTCTTCTCATCCTTCCCACGGTTCCTTGTTGTCGAGACGCGCACGACGTCTGTGGAGCTGCTGGACCCGTGGCTTGGGTTTGTTAGCAGCAGGATCAGGGAACTGCTCGCCCTATTAGACCAGTGGGCGAAGGACAGAAAGGACTGCATTTTGTGGCCGTATCCATTCATGTTTAGGACAGACTGCCCCACGGCGAGGCTGGGGTCGGGGGTGGACTACGCGCCTGGGCTTGAGGGGGACTACGGTGGGTACTTCTTCGTTGGGCTGCGGACCGAGTTCAACGAATCGGCAGGCATTGCTGTCTACGAGTCTGAAGACCTTGTGCGGTGTACAGAAGCGTTCGTGACCCTGTGCGCGGAGTGGGGCGGGAAGCGTGAGGGAATGTTCCAACCAGTCGTGAGTGTGATGGAGCCTCGTCAGGTCCCGAGCTTCGTTCTCGACAATCCGATCGCAGTAAAGGGCGGAGTGAAGGAGCGCTCCATCGCCGACATCATCAGGAACTTCAAGCACAGCGGGATGGACGCGGTGGACGGAGCGGTTCTGATGAAAGTGAAGGAAGATGCAAAACTTTACTGGATGCCCGGTGAGGAGGAAAGCGATGCCATCCTCAAAGGATGCATTGTGGTGGTGAAGGCAGTGGACGGGGAGGAGGACATGGCATGGGTGCGGACCGAAGAAGGCGAGGAAGGTTTCATGAAGTTAGCGATGCTGCAGGACTATGCCATGGCAACGATCAAAGAACGCGACGCGGAGACCCCGGGCAGCCCGCTCACACCATCAACCACCTTTATGACAACTAAGGGCGAAACACGGCTGCGAGCATTCCCCCTCATGACCTCCTGCGATTGGGTGGAGGATGGCATCATACCTGAAGGCGCTGTCGTGGCAGTACGCGCGCTTGACGAACAAGGAGAGTTCGCGTTTGTCCGGTTCAACAAAGTAGAGGGATTCATCACCACGAAGCATCTTAAGGTCGATGCACAAGACGGACACTGGGTAAAATGCACTAGAGTGAAGGAACTAAAGGAAATTCTTAACCTTGCAAAGGAAACCCACATGGCCCACCGCGTCGGGCCCCTCACAACATTAGAGCAGTCGGTGCTGAGCTCCCACGCTGGAGAGAGAGGGCTGACCATTGAAAAGTTCTCGGACTCGTACTTCTGTTACGAGCCGCAAGGGATGTTGCAGTTTCCACTGAGTCCACCTATGCAGTACGACAGGGAGGTGTTGTTCTCAGGGGTGCGATTGGGAGCAGACTCCATCTCGGCTTTAAAGGAATACTTTGAGGACAAGGGGATGATACCGCAGTCGTGGGATATACGCTGTGAAAATGTGTTCTTGAAGGCGGGCCCATTGAACGACCTACACACAGAAGGACAAGAGGTGCAGGTCAAGGTGGTGGCAACAGGTAGCAACCCTACCTGCATCGCGGCAGGGGTCGTGGGGTGCAGCCGGTACACTGTCTCACCCACACCGCATGTCATTGTTGCCGTCAACCCCAACGCTGACGTTAAGAGGTCTGCCAATGTTTCCCGCGTGAGCTGGTCGTTCATAGACCCCGCAGAGGTGCTGGACCTCTCGGGTGTCGTCACGCAGTTCTTTGACGATGATGAGTACGACCTTACACCCGAAATGACCTTCGATGACACCACGGACCCTTACACCTGCGAGTCCAGGCTGTCTTTCGGTTGAAACGTTTCCCCTCCATTGCTCGTTTTTCATTTTCTTTTTTGTCTTTCAGTGAATAATACAAAAAGAAAGGGGCGAAGAAGAAAGAAATGGACCGGATTACAGTGTTGGGGTCGCACCTCCGTGGGGTCCCGAAGAGGATTTTGTTGTTCCGTCATGCGGAGCGGGAGGACCATATTCGACCGGAGTGGGCGGTGCACTCAGTGCGGCCTCATGACCCCCCGTTAAGCGCGCAGGGTTTTCAGCAATGCAGGGAGCTGGCTGAGAAAATAAAAGAATTTGTCCCGACGGACGAGGAGCCGGTGGTGTACAGCTCCCCGTTGATCCGGACGGTCCAGACGGCTAACGGTGTGTTGGACACGTTATATCTGGGCAGGGAAAAGAAACCGATGATCAAGGTAGAGGGCCTGCTGAGCGAGAGGGGCAGGAATGTTAGGCGAAGAATGATGGGGCTGCACCCTACAAGCCCGGATCGATTTCGAAAAGTGTGCCATCCCATCATCCTAGAGAAGAGTGATTTAATGTGCATTTCTCCCTCCATCGACCTGGCCTACGAGGCCCAGTACACTAATCGCTACTGTCAAGATGGTCACGAAATCAATTCAGCAGGTCGGGTCACCACTCTTGACGAGCGTATCATCAGCAACCTCCACTACCTTATCTACAGACCAGAGCACCACAACAAAACTATAGTTTTAGTGTCCCATGGTGGGGTTTCACGGCGTATCATGGAGAATCTTACCGGCACTGTGCTTTCCTACCGCCCTGGGTACACCCACCTTCATGTGCTGGAGCCAAAACCAGGTTCAGCCCCTTTAGCTGACGGCAGTTGGTCATTGATTTCATCATGGCACCCTGCAAGTGTTGTGATTAAGGCAATAGGAAAGTCCAAGGAATGACTTTTTTCTCCCTCTTCCTTTTTTATTTTTGCACAAGGATTTTATTTCGAAACTTTGTATCCAGTAGTTCCGTTCCCCCCCCCCTTTTTTTGAATTTTAAATGCTTCATGTTTTTAAAAGTAATAAAGAAGAGTTTAGAAAAAAGAAAAAGAGATGTCGGAGTACGACGACGAAGCTGAACTCAGCAACATCCACCTTAAGGTAGGTGAGGACGACGAGGATGCCCTGCTGCCTGTGGAGCGGAGGGCAGCAATCACACAATTCAGGGTGTTCGCAAGGTTGAGGCCCTTCATCAGTGAGGAGCTGGAGACCATCGGGAAGGCTGAGCTGCAGTCAACAATTGAGATGAAAGGCGAGAGCACCTTCCCACTGAACCCCGCGAACGGGTGGAAGCCCTCCAAGGAGTTCGTGTTCGACAGGTCACTGTGGTCGATCCCCCAAGAACAGGAACTGAAGCCCACACCTTACTTCCAGGACGTGAAGCATGAGTCATGTGTGGGGCAGAAGGAGATGTACGACATCGCAACGAAGGACGAGACAGGAGTGTCGATGGTTGACAATGCCTTCATGGCGATCAACAGCTGCGTGCTCACCTACGGGCAGACCTCCTCTGGGAAGACCTACACGATGATGGGCAACTACGGTGAGGGTGCGGACCCCGAGCACCGTGGTATCATCCCACGTGTTTGCGACGAGCTCTTTGCGAAGGTTGCGGAGAGGAGGGAGTTCGAAGCGAAGAAGGACGACCCCAAGAAGAGGTGGGAACTTGACGTCTCCGTCACCTTCGTTGAGATCTACCTCGAGAAGGTGAGGGACTTGCTGGACCCAGCTTTGAGGCACAGGATTCAGAAACAAGCGGTGGGCGTTAAACACAGAGAAGACAATGATATGAAGGAGTCATTAGCAGCAATGAAGGAGGCGAGGGTGAGGCGAGACCCTCTCACTGGACCTTTTGTGGAAGGTATTAAGCACGTTCCCGTGCACTCGTGGAAGGATTGCGAGAAGATTCTTGAGAGGGGTTCGAAGCATCGTACGACAGCTGTTACCGATGTGCACGACAACTCGAGCAGGTCGCATGCCATCTTCACCGTGAAACTGACCCAGAAGAGGAAGGTCAGCGAAGACCGTTCTGGTGTAAAGTACGACACAAAGAGTGGTTGGATCAACTTGGTCGACTTGGCAGGTTCTGAGAGAGGTGGTGGCACGTCCTACGTGCACGAGGCGATTGCCATCAACAAGTCTCTCATGGCGCTGCGCCGTGTGATTGACTCACTTGTCGACAGGCAGGAGAAGATCTTCGAAAGGCAAGCTGCTGAACTCGAAGGCCGCCACGTGCCCCAGCATACTCTTCCTCATGTCCCCTACATGGACTCCATCCTCACTCAGCTCTTGGAGGATTCAGTCGGGGGCAACGCCAAGACGGTCATGATTGCCAACATGACACCTTACCATGAGTACTATGAGGAGACCCTTCGCACCCTTGAGGTATTTGCAAAGCTATCATCAGTACAAAACTCAGTGGAGTCACAAGGCGAGTAAACTGTCGAATTTTGTTGGCTCAAACAAGACCAACTCTGACGTATGCAACAAGCACAGCACACCTCAACCCTGCAGATTGTGGGTGAGAACTTCGATGGGAAAATCCAGTATTATGGACAACAGTTAAAACAACAAAAGATCAACGTGGACAACCTGACCGGTATGACATGACACATAACAATACCCACCGCAGAGGAGCTGAACAGGCGTCAAAAGCTGATTGAGAACCTTGAGGACAAGAACGAGAAGTGCTCGCTTCGCATTGCCAACTTGGAATCCAGGTATGCTCGCACACCACACCACACCACACCACACCACACCACACCACACCACTCTTCAGGTTCCAAGACTCGAAACAGACGCGTGCGGCAACAATCATCCAGTTGGCGATGTACCTTCACAACTTCAGGCAGATGAGGGCGAGGAGGAGGACACAGGTTGTCGAGGCTGAAGAAGCGTCGGCCACTGCGAGGAAGGACCTGAGGGCACTGGAGGAGAAGCACGAGGCGCTTGTGGATGCACTCCTGAGGCACAACATCACAATGAGCAGGATCCAAAAGAAGGCGGATGAGGTGGCGATCTCCACTGATAAGGTGTGCCCCTGCTCTTTTTTTCCTTTTTTTTTTTTTTTTTTTTAAATTACCTCCCATCACAACAGACGATCGCAATGGCGGAGACGCAACAGCAGAGGCAGCCGGACGACCTGAGGAAAGAGCTGGCTGAGAAGCAGAAGGATGTTCAGGTGAAGAAGGACGAGCTCCTTGGGTTGCAAGGGGAGCAGACAGATGCGGAGAAGCTGCTTGTGGGGTACCAGGAGCAGAGGGACAAGGAGAACGTGAAGAGGGAGGGCGACAGGGAGGCGGCGGCAGAGGCAGCGAACCAGATGAAGCTGGACGTTCTGAACGAGATCATGGGTGACGCGAATGGGGACTACGCGGAGATGCTCGGGGGGAAGGTAAAGCTGGGGGATGAAGAGGTTCCCTTGTTCGAGTGCGGGCTGGACGGGAGGTGGGTCCCTTCTGCTGACCTGGAGAAGCAGCTCAAGGGCATCGAGGAGCAGAAGAAGGAGTCCGACACACAGCTCGCATCGGCCCAGAAGGAGAAGCAGGCGGCCGAAGGCACCAAGGCTGACCTTAAGAAGAAGGTTGCTGATGAGAAAGGCAAAGTTTCAAAGCTTGAGTCCGAGACCAACAGTATTCAACAGCAGATCGACGAGGCCAAGAAGAAGGGCTGCTGTGGCTAAGCTGTGAGCGAAGATTCTACTTTATATTTTTTGAAACTACGAAAAAGCTACTGTTACAAACAGCTACCTTTATAGGAGCAACATTTGTGACGCAAAAAAGAAGAACAAACACCATTACACATACAGGGCTATCGATTCGTTGCTTTGGCGCTCAGTTTTAATTTAGCCATCTGAAAGGCCCTCCATTATTATTTTTCTTACTTCAGCTCTACTTTGGGGGAAAAGAAGCCCGCAAACAATCTAACTGATTAGGCCCTATGCTATCTCGGAGAGCTAATTTGCAGATTTTTCAAATCTTGCCACGTTAAAATAGATTCTAGCAATTCACTCTACTCTTGCACTGTAACTGAACTTTCCTTTGTCCCTTCTTTGAGACCCGTTGGCGTCCTGTTCTGGTGCCTTTGATGCTTCAAGAAGGGGGTACTGTGTAGAAGTAATAAGCTGAACCATTTTGTACTTGTTCTTCATATTATTTTTAAGTAACAACCTCTTTTCTCTCTATTTTTTTTTTTTTTTTTTTTTTGAGGACCAATGTTTCCAACCTCCCTGTGGTGGTTCCTGGTGATTGTGGTTTGGAGAGACACAAGCGAAAGGGAAACTCTCGTTCTAAATCCGTACACGTGGGGAAAGCTGGACGGGGGTGGAGCGCCCACCTACGAGAGGCGCCAGTTAGCATCTCCCTCAACAGAGAGTCCCTTATCCCAAAGAGGTGGCTTCACCAGGTCAGGCAAGTAGCCTCTCCGCGGCTTCGTGCCAGTGAAGCAAGCCTCCCACAACATACTCTCCAGTTGGTGTTGATTGTTTGGCCCTCTCCCTATTTCAATTTCCAAGCTTTCTTTACCTCTCCACTCTTACTTTCTACGGGACCACAGGGGACTTGGGAGCTTCGGGGCGAAGTTTCACAAGGGTGATGGCACCACTAAAATCGAGACAACTTTTTTTTTTTGCTGGAACAAGTAAACAAATCTTTGAAAAGAATTGTTATTGCAAAAAAGAGTAGAGGCAGCTTGTCCGTCTATCCCTACTGTAGGTGAAAACCGCTTGCACAAACAATCAGCCGACTCTTTTTTCCTCTTCCCGAGACTATGCTTGCTTGCTCTTTGTTCATTGGTGACCATGTGTTATAAAGTACTTCTATCTAGTAAGAAAAAGAAGGGGAACTAAAAAGAAAAAGAGATGTCGGAGTACGACGATGAAGTTGACTTCAGCAACATCCACCTTAAGGTAGGTGAGGACGACGAGGATGCCCTGCTGCCTGTGGAGCGGAGGGCAGCAATCACACAATTCAGGGTGTTCGCAAGGTTGAGGCCCTTCATCAGTGAGGAGCTGGAGACCATCGGGAAGGCTGAGCTGCAGTCAACAATTGAGATGAAAGGCGAGAGCACCTTCCCACTGAACCCCGCGAACGGGTGGAAGCCCTCCAAGGAGTTCGTGTTCGACAGGTCACTGTGGTCGATCCCCCAAGAACAGGAACTGAAGCCCACACCTTACTTCCAGGACGTGAAGCATGAGTCATGTGTGGGGCAGAAGGAGATGTACGACATCGCAACGAAGGACGAGACAGGAGTGTCGATGGTTGACAATGCCTTCATGGCGATCAACAGCTGCGTGCTCACCTACGGGCAGACCTCCTCTGGGAAGACCTACACGATGATGGGCAACTACGGTGAGGGTGCGGACCCCGAGCACCGTGGTATCATCCCACGTGTTTGCGACGAGCTCTTTGCGAAGGTTGCGGAGAGGAGGGAGTTCGAAGCGAAGAAGGACGACCCCAAGAAGAGGTGGGAACTTGACGTCTCCGTCACCTTCGTTGAGATCTACCTCGAGAAGGTGAGGGACTTGCTGGACCCTGACCTCAAGCACAGGGCACAGAAGGTATGTCTCCATAGCCCACTAGCCAACTTACAAACAGCACGCTGTTCGTGCCAACGTCGGTACCAGAGAGGCAGGTGACATGCAGGCCGCGCTTTCGGCGATGAAGGAAGCAAAGGTCAGGCGAGACCCTCTCACTGGACCTTTTGTGGAAGGTATTAAGCATGTTCCCGTGCACTCGTGGAAGGATTGCGAGAAGGTTCTTGAGAGGGGTTCGAAGCATCGTACGACAGCTGTTACCGATGTGCACGACAACTCGAGCAGGTCGCATGCCATCTTCACCCTGACACTGACCCAGAAGAGGAAGGTCAGCGAAGACCGTTCTGGTGTAAAGTACGACACTAAGAGCGGTAGGCTTAACTTGGTCGACTTGGCAGGTTCTGAAAGGGGTGGTGGCACGTCCTACGTGCACGAGTCTGCGGCCATCAACAAGTCTCTCATGGCGCTGCGCCGTGTGATTGACTCCCTTGTCGACAGGCAGGAGAAGATCTTCGAAAGGCAAGCCGCTGAACTCGAAGGCCGCCACGTGCCCCAGCACGCTCTTCCTCACGTCCCCTACATGGACTCCGTCCTCACTCAGCTCTTGCAGGACTCCATTGGTATGCACACGTGGCGTGCAAGACACCCGCACAGGTGGCAACGCCAAGACGGTCATGATTGCCAACATGACACCTTACCATGAGTACTATGAGGAGACCCTTCGCACCCTCGAGGTATGGTTGGGAAGTTAGCTAAACGCACACACAGTGGAGTCAAAAGGCGAAGAGATTGGTGACCGTCGTTGCCACCAACATCGACGACACAGGGGTATGTCCACACGTATCATGCACCGCCACCACAGCTTGTGAAGCAAGCTCTCAGTGGGCACATCAGCAACGCGAGGGACAACCTCAAGAACCAGAGGGCCAACGTGGACAACCTGACCGGTATGACATGACACATAACAATACCCACCGCAGAGGAGCTGAACAGGCGTCAAAAGCTGATTGAGAACCTTGAGGACAAGAACGAGAAGTGCTCGCTTCGCATTGCCAACTTGGAATCCAGGTATGCTCGCACACCACACCACACCACACCACACCACACCACACTACACCACACCACACCACACCACACCACTCTTCAGGTTCCAAGACTCGAAACAGACGCGTGCGGCAACAATCATCCAGTTGGCGATGTACCTTCACAACTTCAGGCAGATGAGGGCGAGGAGGAGGACACAGGTTGTCGAGGCTGAAGAAGCGTCGGCCACTGCGAGGAAGGACCTGAGGGCACTGGAGGAGAAGCACGAGGCGCTTGTGGATGCACTCCTGAGGCACAACATCACAATGAGCAGGATCCAAAAGAAGGCGGATGAGGTGGCGATCTCCACTGATAAGGTGTGCCCCTGCTCTTTTTTTCCTTTTTTTTTTTTTTTTTTTTTAAATTACCTCCCATCACAACAGACGATCGCAATGGCGGAGACGCAACAGCAGAGGCAGCCGGACGACCTGAGGAAAGAGCTGGCTGAGAAGCAGAAGGATGTTCAGGTGAAGAAGGACGAGCTCCTTGGGTTGCAAGGGGAGCAGACAGATGCGGAGAAGCTGCTTGTGGGGTACCAGGAGCAGAGGGACAAGGAGAACGTGAAGAGGGAGGGCGACAGGGAGGCGGCGGCAGAGGCAGCGAACCAGATGAAGCTGGACGTTCTGAACGAGATCATGGGTGACGCGAATGGGGACTACGCGGAGATGCTCGGGGGGAAGGTAAAGCTGGGGGATGAAGAGGTTCCCTTGTTCGAGTGCGGGCTGGACGGGAGGTGGGTCCCTTCTGCTGACCTGGAGAAGCAGCTCAAGGGCATCGAGGAGCAGAAGAAGGAGTCCGACACACAGCTCGCATCGGCCCAGAAGGAGAAGCAGGCGGCCGAAGGCACCAAGGCTGACCTTAAGAAGAAGGTTGCTGATGAGAAAAGCAAAGTTTCAAAGCTTGAGTCCGAGATCAAAAGTATTCAACAGCAGATCGACGAGGCCAAGAAGAAGGGCTGCTGTGGCTAAGCTGTTTTAGTAAAGACCTTCTTTTTTTTTGTTTGTACCCCTCCCCCCTCCCCTCCGCCGTCCCCCCTTTTTTACTACTCCGAACGACGCCTTCACCAGATGAAAAGAAAAATCGAAGGAAAAAAAAAGAGATTTTTTTTTTGCAAGTGTCTTTTTTTATATTTCTTCCCCCCCCCCCCCCCCCCCGCCCCCCCTCCCCCACTCCTTCCTCCCATAAAGTTTTTATTTTTTTTTCATTTAATTGTTAACTCGTTTACATTGGCATTTGCGGCAGTGATTTTGTGAGGGAAGAAAATAAAAGAAAGAGAAAAAAAAAGATGGGGAAAGAAAAAAAGATTCTTTTTTTAAAAAAAGAACAGCAGATTTAAAAGAAGAAACAACGTTATATGGTAGGAAGAAGGGAGAGAAAAGGAGGACAAAAGGGAGATTTATGAAGGGGGGAAAAAAATGAAAAAAAGAGACCAAACTAAAAGAAACCCCATTCCCAGCCTCCCCAATAAACCCATTCTCTTTTGTTTTGTTTTTTTATTGGCCCCCCTTTTTTTTGGTTGAATTTCCCCTCAGTTCCGTACTCCTGTAAATCTTCTTCATGTTTTCGATTTCTTTTATTTCATTTTTCCCCCCCCTACTTTGGGTTCCCCCCTCTTTTTTTCTTCTTCTTTTTCGATTTCGTCTTCAGCTCCGGTTGCCTTTGAGTTGGCCCACTTCCCTCCCTTTCGATTGCGAATTAAGAAGAAAAAAAAGGGAAGAAAAAGAATATACTCGTGCCCCACCCCGCTTCTTGCGTCCTCTCCCCCCTCCTGGAGGAATGACTCAGTTTATGTTTTTTTTTTTTTATTTATTTATTTATTTTTTTTTTTTTTTTTTTTTTTTAATGCTACAGTTCCCAATATTTTTGGCTCTAGAAGTGAGTCAGAAATTCTAAAAAAAAAAAAAAAAAGAAAGAAAAAAAATAAATAGGGGGGAGGCGAGAGAATAGAATTTTTTTTGGAATGGGGAGGGGGGTTTTTTTTATCTTTTTGCTCCCGTTCCTCCAAACAGAACCCAGATGGAAAAAAAAAGTTATTTCCCGGCGACATGGAAAAAAAAAAGAAAGTCTTTTTTTTTTTTTAAATTTTGCTTCATCCGCCGGGAAATAGTGATTTTTCTTCTCCCCCCCATCCCTCCCTCCCTCCCCTCTCCTGCTGTAATGACCTCCATTCCCTTTTATCCATCCTCTCCCACCAGCCGTATACACCCCAGAAGAAAAAAAGAAGAAATTGTACAACCCCCGACCTTTTATTTTTTTTGTCATTTTTTTTTTTTACCCGTTTTTTCCCGTCCTATGACACCCCTCCCACGAAAAGAAAATTCTCCTCCCACCCCACCCCCCCCCCACGAAGAAAATGATTGAAAAAAATGTGTCCTTTTTTTTGTTTGTTTGTTTTTTATAAAAAATCTCCCAACCCAAAAAAAAAACTGAAGGGACCAGCAAAAAAAAAAAAAAAAAAAAAAGAATGATCCGTAAGGCACTGCAAGCAGCACGGATGGAAGTGCACCACGATGCGCCCACAATGCACGTTGCTGTGATAAGAGAAGGCCACAAGGATGTGACAGCCAGGAGAAACGAGGAAGAAGATGTCGAAAAAACCTTGGAGAGGCTGTCTAAAAAGCTCAAAGCGAAAAACTGCACACTCCACCACGAGGACCGCGTCATTACCAACCTCGCGCTACACGAGGCCCTCTCCGGGGACGGCAGGTTTTTAGAAGTAGATCAACTCCGCCTTCCCGTCCACTACAACCCTCCCAAGATCGCTTCCATAGAACTATCCTCAAAACACCCTTTCGTCGGTGTGCCAATGACCGCTAAGCCTGTTTGTTACACAAAGAAATCCCCTTTTGAATTTACATACGAATGGTCAGTAGACGGTAAGATAGTCTGCAAGGATGCAGTTTTCACCCCAAACGAAACATCGAATTCTGTTGTCTCAGCACGCATCACCCCTCATAGCGAATGTACAACCGGTGTGACTGCCACCATTGAAACCATGGACCCGATATTGGATCTCCCTTCCGATTTAATAAACAAACAGGAGTCTTGGGTAAAAAAACCCAATGAAATGGATATCAGAGTGTGCACTTACAACTTACTTGCGGATCAATACGCTGCTGGAACGGACTCCGGTCGTGAAGCTTATTCCCACGTAGCTCTCCCAATTCTCACCATGGGGTACCGGTCACAAGCTATCTTGTCCGACATTTTAAAAATCTCCCCTGATATAATATCCTTGCAGGAGGTCGGGCATCTGCATTACAAACGTCTTCGCGATGTATTGTCGTGGTTTGGGTGGGACGGGTGGTTCGAATTGAAGCTCAAGGCGAACGAGGGATGCGCTGTCTTCTGGAAGCAATCCCGGTTCCGAATGGTGTTCAAGGAAGCCCTCCCGCTCGGCGGTACGGATTTAAACACGATTCCCTTCCCCCAGTCCGTCAAGCTCGCCGTTGAAAACTGCAAGGAAACCACCGAAACCTTTTCATACGTGGTTTCTATACTGCAGTACGCCGAGTTCAAGGACATAACGGCTGATAAGCTGTTTGGGTTTTGCAACACACATTTGTTCTACCACCCCACGGGTGGGTGTATCAGGCTGGCGCAGCTTGCAGCAATTTACAATTACGTGTCTTTAAGAGGACAGGGAAACTCGTGTATTATATCCGGAGATTTGAACACCGTCGCAAGACAATTCCCTATAAACACGGATCTGTCCGATGACAGTATTTCTTGGAGGTGCGACAAGTATAAGGATGTTAAAACCATGTGTGTTTCAAAAGGGAATTTGATGCTTGAAGACGAGAGGGTTACAAGCCTCAGTTACGAGGTGGCAACAGGTATCCTGAAGGTCAACCGCTGGGAAGGGAGGGTTAGGGAACGGTACATCCTCAACAAAATTGCTTCGATGGGTAAAAGAACAGGTTTTGCCGGCGTTTTCCCCGATGCCCTCCCGGCAACCGCAAGTTACAGATTTCTGTGCGGTGATACCATTTCATGCAGTGACAGAGATATGATGATCAACGTTGCTGTGAAGCCTCCGTTCGTTCTTGAAAATCCCAACGAGCATCTTGAATTTACTTGTCATTCGCCTAAATTCACAGAAGTGCTAGACTACACTCTTTTCTCGCTGTCTACTTTCTCCCTATCTCGCATTATGCCTGCGTATGATTTTGCTTCTGTGCGGGCTCGCATAACAGGGTTTCCCACTGACTTCAACCCGTCAGACCACATCCCTGTTTATGTTGACTTGTCGTACCAGGTGTCGTGAAGGAAAGCAAAACCTATTTTTTTTTTTTTTTTTTTTTTTTTTTTTTTTTTTTTTTTTTTTTTTAACCATCTACCAACGGACCATTTTTGCCCATCAGGGGGTAAATTTTCAAAACTTCAAAAAAAAACTATTCTAGTGCAACGCTAGGGCTATATGCCCCCGGAAATGCCTCCAGATGTCCCAATTCTAGAGAGGGTGCCCACAGCAGGGCCCACCCCCACAACATTGTCAAAAATATCGTTCCCGAAGTGCTCGAGAGGGGGTACAAAAAACAAGTCAAAAAGAATCGACTGTAAAATTCTATAAAAAGCTATTTAAGGCCTTCTTGACGCGGTTCGTACGCGCCCCAGGGCTGGGGGACTTCTTTTTTGACCCCGAGAGGGGTTTCTGGGGGGTATCCCCGGCAAGGTGGTAGTCTTTGAAGCACGGAGTCACGCAAAGTTGTACCAAGCAGGCTGAACACTGAAATAGGGGTCTTTTCGACTTGCAATGCTTGCACCGCACGTTGCGGGGAAATGGTCCCAGAAGGTACTGTCGCGTCGCATTGGGGCCTCAGGGCACTCGTTCTGTGTTTCGGGGCATGGTATTGGGGCAGCCTGCTCTGTAGTTGACTTTAGCTGTTGTTTGGGCAGCCTCCCTAGTAGCCCTTCGATGACTGCCTCTTTGAAAGGCGTGAATCCACTGTCGTTCATACTCAGGGTGTTGGGGGGCAATGCTTCTTTCCAAACAAGCCGGGCATTTGCCAGAGATTTATCTAACAAGTACGAAAATACTTTCAGGGGCCACTTCGAAGTCATAAGGGTGCGTTTATGGCGTTTTGTCACAGCGTCACCCAGCGTCGGTTCCGCCCATTGCGGTGTTGTAAATATGCACTTGGTGGGGAGCGGGATGTCCTTTCTGGAGGGCCTCCGGCTTTCATTCTCTTTTGGCCGACACGCCAAATTTGACTTCACCAGAACATCCAACGTCGACAGAAAGCGCACAGGCTTGATGTCATGCCACGTTGTGGTGCAAAGGATGCTCACGTGCTGGTGGAACTGGGTGTCCCCACAGGGTGCGCGTCCTTGGGCATGCGGCCTCGCTTCTTTGGGCATCCGTGATCTCCGGGAGGCCTTCGCGATAGGTAGAAGTCAGCACGCTTGTTTGTTTCGCTGTGGAAATAGTCAAAAAGCGGTCTCTTGACATGACGGTGGCACCCAGGGGTGTGGTTGAGAGGCGTGGAGCCAGTGCGCCAGTAGTCAGAATAATCTGGCTTGATATCCAAATCCATCGACAAAAGGGCACCTAGGAAGGTACGCAGAGAAGCAGCATCGAGATCCAGGGAAACACCTTTTTTAGCTGCATTTGCCACATTGTTCGAAGTTATGACCCGAATAACGTTTGGGACGAGCATTTGGGAGAATATATGGAATGGCGTTGAGCCTCTGATGTCAAAACAGGGTCCACAAGGATTCCGATCTTCACGAAACCGGATGCCTTCCAACTGCTCCGGCTTTGCCGTCCAATCACCCTGCTGTGACTCGGAATCGGTCGAATTCGAATCAGAATCACTGTTTGTATCAAAATTGCATAATAGGGATGAGCCATCAGTGCTACCATCACTCATAATGTCGTTTTCCGGCCTCTTTCTGGGTGCCCTTTTTGAAGTGATTTTTAAGGGTAAATTTGGGCTGGCGTTTTTTTTTATTTTTTCATTTTCTTGTTAAGTTAGGGCATTTAGTTTAAAAAATAAATATTTTTTCATATTTTCCGCGCAGGACCCCGGATGCGAGACGTGTCCGGGCTGTATTGCATTGAAAGCCCTTTGCGCAAAAGATTTTTTTTCAAATCGTCTCTTTAGATGGTTAAATATTGTTTCTTTCGCTTTTATCTATCCAATACGAGGGAACAAAAAAAAAAAAAAAAAAAACACCCCCCATTTTTTTTTTTTTTGCTCTTCTTTCCCTTCTCCCTAAAAAGGAATTTAAAACACACAATATAAACTGTTAAAGGGAGGGAGAAAATAAATAAAAAAAGAAGAAAACCTCCCCCCCCCAAAAAAAATGCGTAATAGAAAAGATGATGAAACACGGGGGAGTGAAATACAGGACATGGAAGAGAAGAGAGGAGAACGGAAGCCAGGGCATTTGAAAACATGGGTATTGTTGGTGATGTTGGTGTTGCTGATGGCCTTGGCGGCCTTGGGTTCGAAGACGAGGAAACGGCGGAAGACGGAAAGATATAACAAATTCAAAGAAAGTCCGGAAGCCACCGCACACAACACACCACTACTCCCGCAATTACACCCCGATTCCACAAGGGTACTGGTCACGGGAGCAGCGGGATTTATAGGAATGCACACAGTTCGAAAATTCATATCACACGGAATCCGTACATTCGGGATAGACAACTTCGACAAGTACTACAGTGAAGGGCTGAAGCACGCGAGGCTGGACATCCTTCGCCGGGAGGGCAACAGTTTGTTTTCCTTCACAGAGGGGGACTTCTCCGACGAAGGAACAATACAAAACCTCCTAAAAAACAACAACATAACACACATCGTCCACCTCGCAGCACAGCCCGGCATAGAGTACTCGCTGAGAAACCCCGTTGCCTACGTAACCACCAACGTTCTAGGCCTCACAAAACTCTTAGAAACAATCTCAAAAGCAAACCCTCAACCTGTGTTCATATACGCATCCTCTTCATCTGTTTACGGTAATGTCAACCCACCCTTCAAGGAGACACAGAATGTGAACCCTGCCAATGTATATGGCACCACAAAGGTACAGGGCGAACAGCTTGTTTCTACATATTCGAAGATTTACGGAATCAGATCTGTGGGTCTTCGATTTTTCACTGTTTACGGGCCGTGGATGAGGCCTGACATGGCGGTTTATATCTTCTCCGCGAAGATTTTGAAGGAGGAGACGATCACGCTGAGGGGAAGGAGTCTAGCAAGGGATTTCTCATTTATCACTGATGTGACGGAAGGTGTTTTCCGTGCCACGCGATACGCCTCTGGGTTGCCGGGTCCTGGTCACGAAGTGTTCAATATTGCCTCAGAGCAACAGCACCGCGTAGATAGGCTTGTCGCAATGCTCGAGAGCATTTATGGCAAGCCTGCCAAATATGTTACTGCATCCTTCGACTCTCATAATGTACTCTCGACAGCAGCATCCTTGATGCACACTACGAGGAATCTGGGGGCACTTCCTTCGACGCCCTTGAAGGTCGGCCTCACGGAGTTTTCGGAGTGGTTCCTCGCCACTAGAAATGCGAGCTGGGATTGGACGCTCCCTGAGAAATGAATTGGGTGGGTCGGGTTTTTTTTTTTTTTTTTTTGGGACATTGGAGTTCTGCGACCTGACGGGGATGGAAATCAACAAGGAGAAGACTGTTGGTTTCGGCACAGCTGAAGATTTCAAATCGAAAGTCATAGGAAACCGAACGGAGATGAGGAAAGGCTTGGAGGTCGCGGTACCCTACAAGACGGTGACAGACCTCTGCGGACTGGGGGTGAAGATCAACACACGCAGGACAGGAACGACGTGGAACAAACCGACCACGGGGGCGCTTGGCTTGCTGGACCGACTGGGGGGCACAAGGATTGCTTTCGAAACCAAAGCACACTTGGTCAGCACGACGGTCCTGCCATCTTGCCTATACAGTGGGCCGTTCTCCCCTCCATGTGATGAGGCACTCAAGAAGCTAACGACGAAGATCACTTGTAACCTGTGGGGCCCTCATCACCGTGGACGGTCGCCCACCGCGGTAAACACAGTCCTGCTGAAGGGGCACACCAATGACCCCCTTTCCTACGTAATGTACCACTCCCTGAAGGTAGTATCCGGAGCACTCGATAACAGTCGGCTACGGCAGAGATGCATACAGATCGCTGCGGGGTATGACGCGGGTTCCATCCCGATGGGGCCGGTTGGCAACCTGGTCTGCCGGTGGCTTCCCCGAATAGGATGGAGTTGGGCGCAGCTACTAGGTTGCAACACATCTTGGGCCGAACGCGGACACATCTTTAGAGAGGTGGTGAGGAAGGCCCGAAGTAGGACGCTGGCGGTCGAGAGGAGCACGATAAGCGGGATAGAGCCGGGGACGGACCCCAAGACGAACCGATTATGGAGGACGGCCAAGGACCCGCTCATGTCCTACAGCCTGAGACGAGTGATCGCAGGAGGGGTTCCCTACCTAAACCCGCACGCAAATGCGAAGCGAAAGAGCGTCCCACTGGCGCCTGAAGGTGACGACAACGGTGACGACGAGGAGAACATGGGCCAGGCACCAACGACGGAGGTATCGCACACGCAAGGATTCAGATGCGACCTGTGCAAGTCTCCACACCCGGACACGGTGACCTTACTCCGCCATCAGCTGTATGAGTGCGCCTGTGCACAAGAGGAACTGGCACTAGACGGAATGGAGCCGTTGCGCAACAGATCAGGATGGCCCCTATGTCTGGAGCTGCACGCGATACTGCCGAGGGGGCATGTCTTCGCACACCTGGAGAAGCTGCAACGATACATGGCTGTGGTGGTCGGGAAACGGGATGTGGAGCTCATGCAAATAGACAACGCCAGCACACAGCCGCTGCCGTGGGTACGCAATGTGGAGGGAAGGAGATGCCTCGTGCCAACGGCGGGGGAGCTCGAAGGAGTGGGAGGAATCGTCGCAGAATTCTTGAACCCGCTGCTGCAGTGGTTGTCACAGCTACGATGGGTGAAGGAGGACACCAGCTCTGAAGTGTCAGCGGTGGAATTGGCCATCGACTTCGAATGGACGACAGGCAAGTTACTGGGAGGTCTGCTGGAAGATAGGGCTCGCAAGATCAAAGCACTGATAAGAAAGCTGAACGCGGCATGCAGGGCACGGAAGAAGCCACGCCCCTTCCCAGCGGATGAACAGAAGAGAGTGAAGTCCCTCATCGCAATAGGTGGGAAGACGGCTATGGGTTTCGCCAGGAGGCCCATCTTCGCCACCCACTCCACGCACGACAAGCTGATGGAACTGAAAGCCGCTTACAAGCGAGACCGCATCACACGACTCCGCAAGACGCTCAAGGCCTCGATTGGAACGAAAGCAATGCTCCAGAAGGGGAGTATAAATAGATAGCCCCCCCCAACCCACCCAAGGGCGGCCCTCCATGAGGGGGTTTGTCCTGCACTTTGAGTTTTTTTTTTTTTCAAGGGGAAGTCCGGCGAATCCACCAGGCCGAAGACGAGGGAAGCGGTGCAGGATCTGGCCAATAGGCTGGAGGGTTGGAAGGTGATAGACACCGGAAGAAGGCAGGGAGAGTGCTTCTTCGAAGCGGTGTCGTACGCGGTGCACGGCGCGAGGGACGAGGCGGGGGCGCTGCGGGAGGTGGTGGCCTCTCATCTGGCGGGGAAGGACTACTCCTCCTTCATGATGGTGGAGGAAGGGGAGAAGGCTGCGGCGTGGAAGGAGTACCAGAGGCTGGTAGCTCTTTCGGGAACGTGGGCGGACAGGCTGACGGTCAGCACGATGTCCGTGGTGATGGGACGCAGGATCTGTGTCTTTGCTGTAAGGGATGACATCCTCACCCTGAGCTGCTTCGAGCCGGGGAGTAGGAATGAGGTACCAGACACGGCCACGCTATGGCTGGGCTATGTGGAGGGCCACTACGTCTGCGCGGTGAAAGGGGAGGACTCGAAGATGCCTACCACTACAGCGTATGTGCCGCCGGTGAGGATCCCACTCCCCATCCGCAGCGAGGGCGCGAAGGACGGGAAGAAGAAGGAGCAGGGCAAGCCGGCACGCAAGGCCATCATCGCATGCCTTGCCGAGGACGAGTGGCCCGTGCACGTGCGGGAGTGGGAAGGGGCGGAGACACAGCCGGAGCGGGCGGTGTACCTTGTCCCGCAAGGCTCTGAACGGTTGGCAGCGGAGTGGCTAAGGGGCGCGCCGGCTGCAACGGTCGTTTCATGGGGACGTCTCCCCTACTTCTGCGGCGAGGAGGCTGAGGTCCTTCTGAGCACGAACGAAGGGCGCGGGAAGACGTGCAGACGCCTGCAGGTGACATCCCGCAATGGTCACCCTGCGATGCCGGACGCAAACAAGGAGGAGATGGAGGAAGAGGAGGAGCTGGAGGAGCCGGAGACCTGCACCTCGGAACTCTATCTGGTTACTCAAACATCGCTGGACGCCGAGAAGGCCAGGTCGAGAGTATTGACATGGCTGAGGGAGAGAGCAGGGCGGTACCTCACCAAGAGAGGCAGGAAGCGGGACGGCGTTTTCGAGGTCCCAATCACGGTGATGAAGACCGATGTCCAGTCGATCCTCATGCGCAGTGGCGAGGACGGCGTGTTTGTGCGCCAACCGTGGGAAGCACGCGATCTCCTGCCGGTTTTGTGGCTGGAGGGCACGGCACTGAAAGCGGCACTGCTGTTCAGGCGTGAAGTGTGCGGATGGGGACTGACCTTCAAGAAGTCGGGCAAGTCCGTCGTCTACGGGGTAAGGGTACCGAAAGCCGAGCTTGACACAGCAAGGCGGGTGCTCAAAGACCGACATGCCGATCTGAAGGTGACAGCGACAGCAGCGACACTGCTCGACGGCGAGCACTATGAGGTACAAGGGGTGCCCTCTTCGATGAACGGCCTCGAGCTGGAAGACCGCTTGAAACGGTCGGGATGGCCGGTCACGGTGAGGAAGAGGCTGCATAGGTTTGGCGAAAAACAGTCCTGGGCCGTGACTTCGTGCTCGAAACCGAGAGGTCTGGTTCTGAATGTCCAGGGCACGCGTTGGACCATCCAGCCGCTGGAGGGTGACCTGCAGAAGAAGAAGAAGAACAAGAAGGGCGCGAGTGACAGTAATAAGGCCGTATTCACATTGCCGCCGAACGCCATATGGGGCAGACAAGCCGGGCAGGCGAACCCATCATCCGCGCCTACACCTGCGCCAGTGTCGGACACGCAGGCGTCAACACACCACGCTGCGTCAACACCTGCGACGCACTCAACGCCGGTAGCCGAGGCTCTACCCCCACCGAACGCGCCAGCACCTGCTACGAAAACGATGGCGTCTGTCGACGCTTTCGAGGAGTGGGCGCGGAAGAAAGAGCTGGAGCACGAGCAGGAGAGGAAAGCGATGGAAGCGAGAGTGGTGGACATGGAGAGGAAGGCTGCCGCGACCATCTCGCTAGTGAAGTCGATGGAGCAGAACATGCAAGCTCTCGGCAGGCAGATGGAGATGGTAACAACACGTCTCGAGAGGTTGGATGCGGTGGCTGTGGCGGTGTCCGAGCTGGTTAAGACTGTCCAGTCTATCCAGCAGGACATCCAGACTGCGAAGCGCACGGACAAGAAGAGGAAATGCGACGACACGACGACCAGCAAGAAGGCACATTCGGGTGCCCTTGTCCCCACGAGTGCAACGGGTTCGATGACACCGATATACCTGCCCGGCGGCACACCGACATGTGCGGCCACACCTGACGTGCACATGGCCATAGCTAACACTATGACCCCCATCCTACCAATCGAACATGACCCTGACGAGTTCAACTGAAGGGACGCCAGCCATGAAGACATCCGGAGGGACATCTTCATGGGTGGAGCTAGGGACCCCAATTCGCTCACAATCACAACTCTCAATGTGGGGTCCCTGAGCAATAAGGTGGACGAGGTGTTGGCCATGGAGAGCGACATCTCGTGCTTGCAGGAAGTGAAGCTGACCGCACACGGACAACACATGATTGGGAGGCATGTTGAGGACAACGGCAGGTATCGTGCGCTGTGGGGAAACCCACAGCCCGGTATCGTGGTCGATGGACTTGCTGCTCCCGACAAAGCACAAAGAGGTGGAGTCGGCATACTAGTACAGCGGTGCAGGCCGGCGATAGTCAAAGCAGTCGCTTCGATGGACGACGGCAACAGGTGGGTCCATGCTATGATCAACTTGGACGGACGAGACATGTGGCTCCACCTCATTGTGGTATATTGCCACTCGGGAAGTTACGGCAAACACCAGCGTGAGACACTTTTGAACAAGGTGCTGAACGAGATGAGATGTGCCCTGGGAGATGTTCCTATCATCGTCGCGGGGGACCTAAACACCGAGGTGTCGCAATCAGGTGTACTACAGCAGGCGGTTGGGTGTGACTGGGTGGATGCAGCAGCAATGCAGGCCGAGAAAGACGGGGTAAGGCCGAGCCACACCTTTGTGAGGAGAGCCACTGACACAAAGACACGCATCGACTACGTCTTGATGAACCCGATCGCTGCGGCGGGACTACAGAAGGCGTGGGTCCACGACACGGTGTATACCAACGAACACAGATGCCTCTCCATCAAACTGTGTATCCCTACTCTCAAGAGCAAGACACGCAAGTACTTCATCCCGAAGGAACTGCCGGTGTCGACTGCTAGTGATGACCACGTGATTGAGCTGCTACAGGCGGAGAGATTCATCCAAAAACTTGAGGACATCGACGGCGCATACCGTGTGCTGGCTGACGTCTCGGAAAGACACTGCATCACAGGCGTGCCGATGGAGCAACAGAAGACTTTCCGAGGGAGGGGCGAGGAGCGCAAACCCAAGGAGAAATGCCTGTCGGCCAAGTCTGTAAAGGAAGCCACGGGCGCAGCGGTGGGTAGACAGAAGTCGATTGCCTGTTTGCAGAGGAAGCTTGCACACATCAGCGCGGAAATCCAGGTGATGATTGACAAGGGACAAGTGTGCAACATGCCAGTAGTTCTGTTGAAGACTTGGGCGAATGCTCTGAGTTTGCTGGAGAAACTGCCGAACCCTCCAGTGTTTGATAGGAACTTGCTGAAGGATGACCTGGAGTCGATTGTCACCAGACTTCAACTGCTAGACGACAACCTCTCCTCGCTACTACGCGAGATCGCAAAGGACACGAGAGTGGAGCGGGAGAAGAAGTACGAGGCGAGGATCAACACCCAGTTCCAGGAGGAGCGGAGGGGGATGACCGCCTTTGTGAAAAACACTTCTACGTCAGCGGCGCAGGCAGTGGAGAGCGGCGGAGTGCTGACCGCAGACCTCGACGAGATGGACAGGATGATGCACGCGGAATGGGACGGCGTGCTCCAGATGTACGGTGAAGGGCATGAAGAACCATCGTACGAGGCCTTCAAGGCTAGATACGGGCCATACATCTCGACGCATGACATGGTGCTCCAGCCACTGACAGGGGCTGATCTGAGAGCAGTTCTGGCCAAGAAATCGACGAGGACAGCACCGGGAGTTGATGGGTGGAGGATGGCAGAACTTCGCGCTATGCCAAATGTATTGTTGGATGCGTGGGCGATGCTCTTCAACGCCATCGAGGTGACAGGGAAGTGGCCGAAGGCACTCCTGACGGCGTTGGTTACGCTGATCCCGAAGGGAGGCGAGAGGACTCCGCTCAACCACCGCCCCATCACAGTCACGAGTGCGGTCTACAGACTGTGGGCCTGTGCCAGGTTGCGTGATATATCGCCATGGCAAGAGAAATGGGCGGACGACTCGCAGCATGGTTTTCGACCACGTCACGGGACGGACAGCATCCTGATGGAGCTCAGCACGCAGCTGGAGACGGCGATGCTGACCAACACCCCTCTTAACGGCATAGCACTGGACTTCGTCAAGTGCTTCGACAGGGTGCCACAGAAAGTAGCGTTCGGGCTTATGCAAGACCTGGGTTTGCACCAGAGGATACTGACCCCGCTCAAAGCGATGTACGCAGGCCTCAAAAGACGTTTCCGCTTCCCTACTGGCGTGGGTTCCGAGTTCCACGTGACAAATGGAATTCTCCAAGGGTGTCCAATCTCCGTCATCCTGGTGAACGCTCTGGTGTCAGTGATGGTGAAGTGCGTGATTGCTGAGGTACCTGGCTCGCGATCGCTGTCGTACGCGGACGACGCGTACCTACTTGCGCGTTTGGTCGAGGTACTCAAGAGAGCGACCAACAAAACAATCGAGTTTTGCGAGCGGACAGGCATGCGCCTTAACGAAAACAAGTCACAAGCATTCTCGACGAAGGATGAGATCGGCCCTTGGTTGAAGTGCACAGGCTCATCGTTCAGAGTGACGAAGGGGATCAAGGCGCTTGGCGTGATCCTGAACATGAACGGGAAACATAGTTTGGACAAGCTACATTCCGCCGAAGGCCGTTTGTCCCGGCTTGGTGCATTGCCATTAAGCTTCGGGAACAAGGCGTCAATGCTGACGGGCACTGTGCTACCATCCTGTCTATACGGTACGACCTACGCTGCGCCGTCTGACAACCAGCTGAAGAAGCTCTGTACAGCGACGGTGACTTCCCTGTGGGGACCGCGCTTCAGGATGAGATCCCCGATGGCTGTGCTCAATGTGCTGTTACCTGGACACACAGCATATCCACAAGCGAAGATTGTTTACAACACGGTGAACTGCCTGGTGCGAGAAAGCCTCACCTCCCCACAACTGTGGCAGCGAGTCAATGAGATTGTTACACTGTACCGGGAGCGAGAGGACGACGAGGAGAGGGGGCCGCTAGGGGTCTTGCTGAAGAGGTGGCTACCCTTCCTGAACAAGGGGTGGTCCTTCATTGAAGGTTTGCGCGCTCTGGTGCCCAGTGCGAGACGCCATGAAGTAAGACAGGCGATC